>PVKN010017845.1:0-17129 GCA_004027915.1 Capromys pilorides
CTAGATCAGTATGATGAGCTGTAAGAGGCTTATACCAACAGCCTCCAACACTGCCAGTTTCACCGGTATCCCACTACAATTATGGAACGTTAGACTACATATACAACTACTCTCTCTTTGTACAAAGAGAAGATAAAATTTTTGTTGTTGTTGTAGTTGTTTTTCTTTTTTTCCTCTCCTACTAATATAGATTAGAAAATTTATCATGTCTACACACTGTGCTCTGTATAACTACTATGAGGACAACAAAATTCAATATATCAATTATTATGAATGCACTACTAATATGTTTTGAAATTATCATATTGTTATTTCCTATTAAAAATTAAAATTAAATAAAAAATAAATAAATAAATAAATAAAAATAAAAAGACTGTGAAAGACACAAAAGTTTTGACAAGATTGGACAGAGACAGAAAATTGCCTTAAATCAATAAAGGGACCATCCATCCCTTTTTTTTATTGTTGTCTTTAATTTTATTAATTTTAATGAGAAAGAAATAACAATGAGATGGTTTCAAAACACGTTACTAGGACAGCCACAATAACTGATAGAATGCATATTGTTGTCTTCATAGTCGTTGTTCAGAGTACAAGATGCAGACATGATAACTTTTCTAAACACCATTACAAATATTTCTTCTCATTGAGCTAAGAGAAAGTAGTTGCATATATAGTCCAATATTCCATAATAGTAGTGGGTTATTAGCAGAACTGGCAATGTCAGAAGCTGTTGACTTGAGTCTTTTATAGCTCAGCATACTAATCTAGCTTTACTTCTAAAGATTTTTTTTTTTTTTTGGTGGAACCAGGGACTAGCTTTACTTTTAATACCTCATGGTTAAACTTTTCTGCTGGATGATTAAGACTAAGTTAAAAGGGCCGGTGAGATGGCTCAGCAGTCTAAAGCACTTGCGTCAGCAAGCTTAGGCAACCGCAGGGACCGAGGTTCCATCCCCAGCACCATATCTGCGCCAGCCCCACCCCCAGCGCAGGCTGAGCCAGCCATAACATAAATATATAAATAAATAAATAAATAAATAAATAAATAAATAAAGTTTAAAAAAATCTTTAAAAAAAAGAGACCAAGTTAAAGCAAGACCTGTACAACAAAACATGTAACTTTTGTATCTCTCAAGGCCAGTCAAATCCCCTCAGGGTTTACTTTGAAACCATGTACAGTGCTTTGTAGAACTGTTGTCAGTGTCAGCCATCTGGATGAGTCATGGCCACTGCTTGACCAGTTTGCTCTCTGTGACAGCCTGAGAGAATGTTTTCTCTCTAGGTGACTCTCCTTAGGCACACTATACATCCTTGATCCCTTTCCTCTGTGGCCCATAATCTCCTTGAACAGAAAATCTGGGCCACCACTGAGTTATAGACTGTTATAGCACAGGTTCTAAGACTACCCACTCCAGCTTCCATTCCTACAGAGTGAAGTGTCCTCTGTGGAGATGCCCAGGCACGGGAACAAAGCGATTCGGGCTAACGGGTTAAACCCTGCCGTGGATGGACAAGGGAGAGGCACAGCCCTGCCAGTGTCACACGGTCCCTTTCAAAGTTTCCTCTGAGCTGTCCTGTTTATTTCCCAGACTCCAGGCAAGTGGGCTGGCCCCTGTCTAAACACAACAGCCACCAACACTGAAATTCTCTCTCTCTCTTTTTTTTTTTTTATGGGACCGGGGTTCGAACTCATGACCTTGCACTTGCCAGGCAGCCATCTCCCTAGCCTGAAATTCTCTTCTATAGTGGCGTAAATCAAGGCACACAGGACAGTCTTATTCTACTCTTGGCTGGACAGCTTTTTCCTCTGGGCGGGAGAGGTCCGTGTTTGTGAGTGAAATAACGCCATCTTCCCGATCTCCGACTGCGCTGTGTCTGTGCGTTTCCAGCTGAACCGTGTGGTGTCAGTTACCCTCGCGGAGTCTGCCTGAGGGCCGTGGCGGATGGCACTGCTGCCGGTCCCCGTCCCGTCGTGAGGTGTGTGCAGACACAGGGCCTTTTCATTACCTGTATTTTGATTAGCCGGCGCTTCACTGTGCTACAGTAATGGATTAATTACTATTTACACAAAGGGAACATTTTGGAGGGCCCTCTCGCCTAAATTAGAAGTTAATAACTCACAATCGCAGCCCTTTCATGCAGAGCTAAGCGGCGGTTCAGCTTTTCTGAGCCTTTCCCAGAGCTCAGAGGTTTAAAATTTCAAAACTTTCTGTCGTTTTTGAACAAAGAAAAATTAAGGGGGAATTTTCAAAAGTCCTTTAGATTTCTCAGACGATTGTTCCCCTTGCTTCTTATAACTGAACAATGTGAAATTCTCCAGGGGACTTTTTTCCCCCCTTGTGAAGTTGAAAACAATGTGGATTATTTGTACAGAAAGAACACAAATTTGAGGGTAAATACTTGAAGTGTTTCCTCTCTGACTTACTGTGATTGTATTTACGCACACTCTGCATACGCATAAACGCCCCTGTGATCCTTAAGGAAACTCAGCGTCGCTGGTCTCAAATCTCAGCCTTCTCTGTCTGTCCCTGTCTTGAGGTTCTGTCACTTTGCAACGCCAGGGCCCTTTCCGGAAATGTACGACCTATGCAGTAAGCCACACTGAGCCCCAAACTTTCTGTTGTCATCCTAAATTTCTTAATAATTTCTGAACACAGGGCTCCAGTTCTGCTTGAGCATCGAGTCCTCCAGTCACACAGCCAGCCCTTCCGCACCCTGACCACTGTGCCTTCGTCTAGTCCTCTCGTTTCCTCGTCCACCCTGCCTCTCCTGTTCCGGGGAGAAGTTTCGGGGAATGAACCCGGTGCTCCTCTTCCTCTCCTTCCCTCTTCCCCAGAATGGGGCCCGCCCCGCATGGCCTGCTTTGCCCTATTTTTTTGTTTGGTGGGACCAGGGTTGGAACTCACCTTGCACTTGCCAGGCGGGCACTTCTGCCATGGAGCTCTTTCCTCTGCCCCATTCTTAGAGCTCACTCAGGCTCACCTGAATTCCCGGGTTCTCACAAGTGCCCCCACCCCAGCCCCCAGTCCTCAGCTTGAGCATTACGCATTTGCAGCTCCCCTTTGGATTGTCCCTGGGAAGCCCTTTCACAGGCCACGCCCCCAAAGCCTGCCTTCTTCAGTCTCCTCCTTCATTTCTGCAAACTTCTCACTATGTTGCAAATGGAGTCACTCCCCTTCACGAGAGGGCATCTGTCCTTCAAACCTCCGCTGCATCTCTTACTGATCTAACCCAGGTGCCGAGAACACCCCCACGGCGGCCGGCGCCCTCCACCCCAGTGGGGATCGGGGCCGCCCTCCTTGCGCCCACGTGCGCTCCTGCCGCGCGGCTCACACACACAACCCAAGGCTAATTCAGGGGACGAACTTCAGAAGGCAGCAGGGGAAACTCGGGTACGGGCCTTGATGGCGCGGTCCGTGGCCCAGGCAGTGCGCCTGAGGCCTGGAGACCGGCAGTGAGACGCAGAGCTGTGGCCCGGACCAAATTCATGCAAATGAGCCTCAGCCACCTGCAAAAGCCTACGCTTTCCCCTTAAAATTAATATCGTCTCCATTGTTTTACTTCCTGAGTGGGTTAAAAATATGTTGGAATTTTCCTCCCCAAAGCCTCCATCAAATAAGAGCGCGCCAGTGTGCTTGGTGGGATCAAAGGACAAGGCGAATGCTTTAACTTCTTGCATAAAAGACATACTGCTCTTAGGGCCGGCACAATGGTTCAGGGGTCTAAAGCGCCTGCTTAGGAACGCTTACGCAACCGCAGGGACTGCAGTTCCATCCCCGGCACCGCATGCTACACTAGCTCCACCCCCACAGCAGGCTGAGCCAGGAATAATAGCAATTAATAATAATAATAATGATAATAATAATAATAGAAAGACACCTGGGCCAAGTTCATGTGCTCTAAAACCAAAGAATATATATATTTTTAAAAAAGACATATTGCTATTAACCCTTTGCAAAACACCCCTCTCCCCCCGTCCAGCGCACCACCCCGCCTCGCTGCCCCTCTCCGGAAGCTCCGGAAGCAGCTCTGAAAGCTCTCCTTCGTGAGCATCTTGCTGAGTACAGATTAGTGGTAGCGGCGTCTGTTACTGTTGAGGGTCAGGCCATGAAAAGGAAGCATTATAAAAACACTCCTCAGCGTCCCCGTCCACCTTCTTTAGGGGATCTGGCGTGATGCCACTTTTGGCTCCGCCCCAAAGTCAAAATGACGGTGAAAGGCAAACACTTTGAACCCAGTCAGGAGCTCAGGACAGCCCTAACAGCTCAAGTAGAGGCAGCCCCGATAGAGGATGCTCAGAGCTGCTTCAGGAAGCGGCAGTGCGGGCCGGTGGGGTGCGTGACTCGAGGGGTGAGCGGAGGGGGGTTCGTAGCCCTGCATCCACGCTGTGGTATTTCTTTATTATAAACATCCCCTGCATCTCTTATCACACCTCACAAATGCCTTTCAGCAGGAGGCTGCTGAGGTGACGCCGGCAGGAGGGCAGGGCCACCCACACTGGCTCTGGGTGACCTGGAGCCACCTGGAGCCCCATAACTGGGCCCATCCACGGCTGGTCTCTCAGCCCCGCGGCGGGGCTGGCTCTGACCGCTGCTGTCTCAGGTGGCTGCAGTCAGGTGGCCGCCTAGCCGTGGCCGGTGCCTGCAGGGGCCTGGCCCGCGCTCCCACGGTGGCCGTCCTGGGGCTTCCTCACCGTGGGCACAGGAGCCGCAGGACCCTGGGAAGTGTGCACACGAGTCGCACAGCGGTCTTCGGGGACAGCTGCCCAACACTGAGCAAAGGCCAGCCTAGACTTTAGGCCCACTTGAAAGAAGTCACAGTGCTTGGGTAGACAAGGAGTGCGAAGCTCACAGAAACGCGGCACCTGCCGTCCTCGTGGGCGCGGTTGGCTGGTGCTCAGGACACGAGCGGCATTATGTGACAAGCACCGCTGTCTGTGCCCAGAACATTTTCATCTCCTCAGAAAGAAAGCTTCACCTCTCTCTCCGATGCCCGCTAACTCTGGACTCCAGCAGCTGCTCATTTGGGTTCCATCTCAGGATTCGCCCGTTCTGGACACTTCTGTAAGTGGAAATAGACATCAGGTGATCTTTCATGACAGTTTCAGTCCCTCGGCGGCACAATGCTTCCAAGGTTCGCTCATGCTTGGCTTTTTTTTTTTTTCTTTGACACAGAGTCTTACTGTGTAGATCTGGCTGGTCCTGAGCTGACTGGGTAGCCCAGGTTGACCTTGAACTCACAGCAATTCTTCTGCCTCAGCCTCCCAAGTGCTGGGATTACAGGAGTTGTCACCATGCCCGGCTCAAAGTTCATTCATGTAGTAGCAGGTATATGACTCACTTTCTCAGCACTGGGGAAAAAATACCTGACATCTTCAATGGAAAGAAGGAGAGATTTACGTTGGTGCATAGTTTTGGTCCAAAGCAGAAATATTATGGGACAAGGGCCTGGCAGAGGAAAGCTGCACATTATCATTAGAGCTGGGAAGCTAAGAGAGAGAGAGGTGGGGGTGGAGGAGAGAGAGAGACGGAGAGAGACAGACAGAGAGACAGAGAGCGAGGGGAAGAGAGAGAAGGAGGGAGAGAGAGGAGGGAGGGGAAAGGGAGAGGTAGGGAGAAAGAGAAGAAGAGCGAGGGAGAGAGAAAAAGGGAGGGAGAGACAGAGGGGGAGAGAGACAGACAGAGAAAGGAGAGGGGGAGAGAGAGGGAGCGAGAGAGACAAGAGGAGTGAGAGAGGGCGAGCGAGAGAGAAAGACAGGCAGACATAAAGAGAGACAAAGACAGACACAGATAGGCAGATAGACAGAGACAGACAGACAAACAGAGATAGGCAGATAGATACAGAAAGAGAGAGACAGAGACAGAGACAGATAGACACAGACACAAAGAGAAAGAGAGAGACAGATACAGCGAGAGACACACACAGACAGACACAGAGAGAGAGAGAGAGACAGACAGACACACAGAGCCAGGGAGCAGGATGAACGCTTCAAGGCCTTGCCTCACTGATCTGCCTCTTCTAAGCAGGCATAAATTGGGGGCGGGGGGTTGTTGATTTGCTTCTTTGCTTGTTTGTTTGTCTTTAATGGCTGTTACAGGGTCTCGCTACACACCTCTGGTTCATGGCCATCCTCCTGCTTTCAGCCTCCCCAGCGCTGGGGTTACAGGCCTGCGCCACCACGCCAAGTCTTGGTGGCCAGCTCGGTGCACCCCGAGGGCGGGGCTGGTGTGGTGTGTGGTGCCAGGCATCCTTGGGCTTGCGTAAGGAGGCGCTTTAGGCTGCTGAGCTATTTTGCTGGCCCTTGTTGTTTTCCGAGACAGGGTCTTGCTATGTAGTCTAGGCTGAGCTTGAACTCACGATGTGTGCAGCTGAGGCTGGCCTTCCACTCACCGTCATGGGCTCATCCTGCCTCAGCCTCCCACAAGCTCCACTGCACCTGGCTCACGAGGGTGGCATTTTATTTTATTTTATTTTACTTTACTTTTTATATTTTAAAGAATACATCCGATCGGATATGGTGGTGCACACCTGTAATCCCAGCACTTGGGAGGCGGAGGCAAGAGGATCAGTGTGAGTTTGAGACCAGCCTGGGCTACAAAAGTGAGGTCAAGGCCAGCCTGAACTGCATAGTGAGACCCTGCCTCAAAAAGACAAATAAATAAATAAATAAATAAATAAAATACTATTTAAAAAAAAGAATACATCTGGGCGTGGTGGTACACGCCTGTAATCCCAGCACTTGGGAGGCTGAGGCAGGAGGATCGATGTGAGTTCTAGACCATCCTTGGCTACAAAAGTGAACTTAGGGCCTGAACTGCATAGCGAGAACCTGTCTCAAAAAGACAGAAAAAGGGCTGGGGAGATAGCTCAGTGGAGTAAGTGCTTGCCTGCCAAGTGCAGGGTCCTGAATTCAATCCCTGGTACTACAAAAAAAAAAAAAAAAAAAGACAGAAAAAAGAAAGAACACAAAATGGTTTAGAAAATAGAAATAATAAAAAATGCCATTAAACAGAGTAATAGGAATTCAACAATGGTTGCTGGATTGAGCGATGTTATTTTTAAATTAGTTGTTCAGGTGACTAGACATCAACCTGAAAATTTGGTTTAAAAAGTTATAAGAAATTAGAAAGAAAAAAAATTAAAAATGATAATTAAAGCATTCGCTACTCCTTCCAGCAGACCCACAGAAATCAGTAGTACAGTTATTTCAATGATCCTACATGTACCCAGGAATGCATCGTTTTCTCCTCTTTCTTTGGTCCTTTTCCTCATCCTAGATTTCCCTCCTCAGTGAACACACTCTTTCTCTTCCACAGCACCGGTTGTGCCTTTCAGACTTGATTCACTCTTTCAGGCTCTCACAGGAGGGAGGCATGCTCTGTGCGGGGATGGCATTTGAGATCTAAACCCTCGCCCTCCATCCCTGGACCCTGCAGAGGTCTCGTTATGCGACACGCACCCAGTCCATTTCCAAGAGTTGCCGAAGTCCTCACAGTCCAATCCCCAAGTTTACTCTGAGACTCAAGGCAAACTCTTCTTCCCTGTGAGCACCCGTGAAAATAAAAGAGGAAGCTAAGTTCTTCCAACACAGGTGTCAGAGAGTAAAATTCCTTTCCACAGAGGAGGGATAAGAAAATAAAAAGGAACCAATGAAAGCAAGGCTGACAACTGGCGGGCCGAGAGGAATCCCGCAGCGTCCGGGCCAGCAGCGCCTGGGCTCAGCAGCGCCTGGGCTCAGCTGTCGCTGGTTCGCCTCCTTTTCTCGGACTCTCTCCGGAGGCTCAGGCCCGAGTGACCGGCTTCCCGCAGCCCACGACGATCCATATGCCTCGCCTCTCTGGCTTCACACTCACAGCGTCCAGCAGCAGCCTTCCAGGGCCCATTGCCTGGCTTTCCGGGCCTTCCTCAGAAATCTGGGCGGAAGTTTTCACCACCCCACGACTCGTATGTTGCACGCTTGCAAAGCCACCACCTTGTGGATGAGGGCAAGATGGGCCCCAGCTTGAACAGCAGCCCGGCCTGCCTAGGTGGCATCCGCCCTAGTGGGGAGCGTTCAGAGAGCCGAAGCCAGGAAACCGTTCCCTGCAGGCTCTGAGGAGCAGGGCGCCCGGCTCTCTCTGCAAAGCAGCCTTGCAAAGACCTCTTCCCTGGTGCGTTCCTCCTGAGATGCCTTCCAGCCATCTCGCTTACCTAACGTCCTGATGCTTCTGTTAAATGCTAATCTTCCTGGCAACTGTGCTTGGCTGGGTCCTAATTAGGCACTCAAGGTCTCTCTGGCAAAGTTGAAATTTTTTATTTTTTATTTTTTTGTCTTTTTGAGACAGGGTCTCCCTATGCAGTTCAGGCTGGCCTTGAGCTCACTTTTGTAGCCTAGGCTGGTCTCGAACTTGCACTGATCCTCCTGCCTCAGCCTCCCAAGTGCTGGGATTACTGGCGTGCGCCACCACACCCAGCCTGAAGTTACAAATTTTTCAGACCATCCACGGCCACTTTTTTGCTCCTGATTCCCACAGTAGATCGGGCTACACGCAGCCTGCAGGACTCAAGCCCCAGCCTGCATGCTGAGCCGCCTGGAGATTTCCCCCAGTGGCTCAGTTCACTGCTTTTAAATTCAGCCTTACGCACAATCTTGAGACATGGACGAATTGGAGACAATTTTTTTCCATAATAAATCACGTATGGCACCTGGTCCGGTTTCCAGTTGGACCCCCACTTCCAACCATTGTCCTAGAATGCGGTCTCCACTTGGCCGTCAGCACGCTGGTCTTCCAAGCGCCCCCAAAACCACCCACCGAGGCTTCTCACCGCTACGCCATCCTTCGGGTTCCCTAGCTGTCCTCTCTGAGCCTTTCCCGGCCCCTCCAACCAGCCAGGCCCAAGAGCTTGTGAATTACGCGCTTGGCGCAGTCACAGCGACTCCCCTCCTGGCCTGGCACTCGTTTCGGCCTTGGTCATTTTCCTCTTGCCAATGCCCGCAGGGGAGAGGAGGAGAGGGCTGTTTTGACTTGCGGTTCCAGAGGCTTTGAAACCCCTGTCAGCTGCTCTGAGGCAGAAAGACGGCAGGAGGCCCTGTGGAGGCGGTGCTTGGGCCTTCGACTTCGAGCTCAAGGCCTGGAGGGACATTTTAGACTTAGATCCCAACAGTAGCTATCAATACATTCTTCATGTGTATGTCTGAATGATAATCCATTATAGGACTAGGAAATATTTTTTAACATTCATGTATCAGTTGATGGATATTTGCTTTCACTTCATTTTCTGGCTATTCTGCATAAAACTACTATGAATGTTCATTTCCTTAATCCTAATCTTAGTCGCTAATATCTATTTTCAATTCCTTTGGATATATCCCTAGGAGTGAATTGCTAGATTATATCACTTTATGTTCAATTTCTTTTAATTTTTAAAATTTATTTATTTGGTACAGGGCCTCACTACACACGTCAGAGTCATCTTGATCCTCCTGTCTCAGCCTCCTCAGTGCTGGGGTTACAGGCCCGTGCCACCACACGTGGTTCTGGGGCTGGCGCAGCATTCAGTCCCAGGGACTGCCAAGCTATCTCCCTAGCCCTGTGTTTAACTTTTTGAGGAATTGCAAAGCTGTTTTCTTTTGCGGACATTTTAAACACATACTATATAATAAATACATGATAAGTACATGTGTTTATTGTCATCAAGATGTAAATAAGTAAAAATGATACTTTTCATTTTCACGTTGCAGAGTGAAATAAGAATAGCTTAAAGCAGACATGTTTATGTTTCTGTCACAAAGGTCTTGTGGACTGGAATGTTCTAGAAGGTTCTCGAAGACAGCAGTTCCTTCCAGCTCTCAGTTATCAGGGTACTAGTACCCTAGAGGTCTCCGTCTGCTTCCGAGGCCGCAGACGAGAGCAGAGTAACGAGGGAGGAGACCAAGAACGCGCCTGCGGCCAGTTAGGGAAGGTTTGTAGATGTCATCACACATTATGCAAACTAGCATTTTGCAAGGAACATTTTCATGTGTCAGACACGCCATTAACATAGACTGGACATGTTTGTGTCTTTTCACAATGTCAACGTGTATTGAATAAGGGTCAGCCAGATAGCTCAGCAGACTCAAGTGCCTGCTTAGGCAGACGCAGGGACCAGGGTTCAATCCCCAGCGTTCCGTGCTGGCCCCACCCACGGGGCACGCCGAGATGGTGATTGAGACTGCGCATAGTGGCGCGTGCCTGTGATCCCAGCCCTTGGGGAGGCTGAAAACAGAAGGATCACTATGAGTCCGATCTGTGTAGTGAGACTGTAGACCCTGTACTAAATACATAACATAGCAAGTTTATTGGATAACCGTAAACGCACAGGCGACGTTAATTTCATCAGTTGACGTTGCCACGTACTCTAGATTTTACTTGATAGCCAACGACACGGCAACTGCAGCTCCTTTTGTTCTAATCTGAGTCACTACTGGCTGTAACACTGAAGTCACGCCCCACGCTTTGCACAGTGACGCGTGGATTCCAGAGTGGCTGGGAAGGGTGAGTGGGGGAAAGTTTCCCAGACACAGAAGCGAAAGCCCAGCAGGGCCCAGATGCAGACAGACAGAAGCCTCGCCGCAGGAGGCCAGATAAGATTACAGACCAGGCCGACTCCAGGCGACCTGTCCAGCGGGGGAGGGCAGGGGCGTGGAGCTGAAGGCAGAAGCTGTGATGCACTCAGCAGGCTGGCAGCAGCGTGCCGCTGACAGACCCCAGCCCTGGGTTCCTCTCCTCCGTGGGCCCCAGGTGAGGGGTGACATCACTCACTGGCCTGGTGTGTCTGAGAAGCTCCTGGCCGGGTCTTCTCTGAGATGACTGTGACAGATTACCCGCCCCGATTTAATTTGCTGAACTCACAGGCGGTAATTTTCCTTAGCATGATTAGTTTATTTCTCAGTTTGCTCCTCACCATTGTACTACGTAGTTGGAGGAGTTTTTTTTTTTTTTTTTTATCTTTTTTGAGAAGTTTGGTGTGTCCAAAATATGGCGGTGGTCTGTGTCTGTAGACTAGTCACCCAGTCATTCCACCTTGTCATTGGCAGTCCAAACGGAGCAAACTGCTGCTTTAGCGGATGCAGCCTCTCAGCCTAAGGAACAGCCACACACAGCAACCTCGTATAGCACGGCTGGGCTCAGCCTCCTCTATAGAAATACTAGGAAATGCAACATTTATTCTGTTTTCCTACCCCCAGCTAAAGATCATTACTGGAAAGAGGAAAATAATGTACATGAAAGAACAACTGGCTGTCTCTTGTGATAAAATTAATTGTGTAGCGAGCTTTAAAGAAAGAACAAAAATGATTAGCAGATGTCACATTGGATGGTGGAGGTAAGAGAAATCAAAACTTTTTTTTCTGGTAAAACTTATTCTTGCACCCCATGTTGCTCTAGCCCCGCCGCCGGGCACGCTGAGCCGGCCACCAAGTCTGAGTGTGGTGGTGCACACCTGTGATCCCAGCACCAAGGAGGTTGAGAACAGGAGGATCACTAGAGTTCAAGCTGCATAGTGAGATCCCGCACAAAATACAGAGAGAGAGAGAGGAGGGGGAAATAAACTTATTCTTTTTGAGACTGGGTGTCACTATGCAGTTCAGGCTGCCCTTGAGCTCACTTTTGTAGCCCAGGCTGGTCTTGAACTCTAACTGATACTCCTGCCTCAGCCTCCCAAGTGTGGTAGCATGTGCCTGCTAAAAAAAACGTTATTCTTTTCTTTTGGTGGAACTGGGGTTCGAACTCATGACCTCACATTTGCCAGGCAGGCACTTGTGACACGGAGCTACCTCCCTGGCCTCCAAAAAGCTTATTCTTGGTCCTCATCTATATTCTTCAATTTTTCATGATACCTATAAATTATAAAGCCTTTGTTATCTTGAAAATAAAATACACGAGCCGGGTGTGGTGGTGCACACCTGTAACCCCAGCACTTGGAGGCTGAGGTAGGAGGATCGGTGCGAATTTGAGACCAAGCTGGGCTACAAAAGCGAGCTCAAGGCCAGCCTGAACTGCATAGCAAGACCCTGTCTCAAAAAGACTAAATAAATAAATAAATAAAATACACATGCACTGCATACGAGCAGAACTCCATTCTTGGTTCTTCCTTTCTTTCCGTTGTTTAAGAAAATGCTTATTTCGTGTTTCCTGTGTCAGGAATTAGGAATCCTAACCATGAGTATCAGAGTGCTGGACCATTAAGAAGAATCAGTGGCACAGTTGCCGGGACCATCGAGCGCAGAGGTCATGTCAACACTCCTGCAGGAATTCCTGGAAGAAAAGTGTGCGCACCGTGATGAAGGACGCAAGATCACAAGGTGCGCCAGTCGGAATCTACGGGGGACAGCGCGCCTCCTGCAACCTGCGTACTGAAGTCCTAGCATCCACCTGCGGCTGCCGTAGCGCACGGGGCTTTCAGGGTGGCTCAGTTACAGTGAGGCCGGGAGGCCGAGCTCTCATGCCGCCTGACCGGTGTCCTTCTGAAAGGAGGAGAAGTCACGGACAGAGAAGGGCTCACGGGAGAACCACGTGAGGACTCGAGAGGAGGCAGCAGCAGCATCCGTGACCAGGAGGGAGCGCAGGAGGAAGCAACCCAGCGCCCTCTTGGTTTTCAACGCCCAGCGCCCACAACGGCGACAGCTGAGCTTGGTCCACCCAGCCCGTGGTGCTTTGTCACCGTGGCCCTACTGAGCTGCCGTAGGGGGTCAGAAAAGGACTGCAAAGACAGCTGCCTCGGAAGATGAGCGGGCATTGGCCATGTGTCCACCATGGAGAAGAGAGAGAGCATGTCCTCACCAAAAGGCGTGTGGAGAAACCCGGAGGCTCAGAAGCAGCCTCACAGGGCAGCAGGTGTGGCCGTCACCCCGGGAGGGGTTCATGTGCTGGAGTCTGGGCCCCAAGGATTATGCAGTGGGACGATGGTGCTGGAGCTTAAGGTGGGGGAATGGTGCAAGGTGGAGCCTAACTTGAGGTCCTCGAGTCCTGGGGTGCTGCTCTCTGTCCCTGGAGGTCCTCAGCAGGGTTTTCCCCTGTGCTTGTCAGCTCTCTGGAGACAGTTACCATAGAAAGCTAAGGGTCCCTCTCTTCCAGCTTTCTGCCTTACCGTGTGGTCTCTCCCTCACCGGTATTCTCCCATCAGGATGTGCTGTAGGCATAAGGACCCTCACCAAAGCTTTAGCCTCAAAAAGTGTGCGCTAGCCCAGCAGGGTGGTGTCTGTAATCCCAGCCCTTCTGGGGCCAATGTAGGAGGATCACGGGGAGTTCTGGGCCAGCCTGGGCTACACAGCATGACCGTGTCTCAAAACAAGTAAACCAACAAATACTCCCCAGACTGTGAGCTAAATGCATCTATTATTACCTTTACCTGCCTAAGATATTCTATTATAACACAGGCAAATGGACTAATATGGGTACTATCATGATTTGGGGCTTTTTGCAGGGGACACAATGTGATACGGGACATATTTTATAATATTATTTTATCATGAATCACTAAAGAATCATATACAAGCAGTGCAGGAAATCTGTCCACACACTGAAGACCAAAAAATCCAGCTGAGGGCCTGGGTTGTAATAGCCTGCGAGAGTCCAGCTGAAATGCTAGAGCTCATAAAGAGGCCTCCCACAAGTCCAGCTGGAGGCCTAGAGCCTAGGGCGGAGTCTCATGCAGGCCCACTTCACAGATCTGAGCTGGAAAGGCCCAGAGGTCAGCGGTGGATGCTAGGAAGTTTGTGCCAGTGGGATGAAGGATCTGTGGGAGCAGGCTGCGGGATCTGCCCTGAAGCCAGGAAGCGATGCTGAAGGTGAGCACTGGAGCGCCCCCAAAGGTACCACAGCCGTCCTCAGCAGCAGTGAGGTCCCGAGCTCCTCCAGCAATGAGGGAAGCTGGGTTTCCTCAGGAAAGCCAACGTGACAGGCTTCTCCACGAGGCTGAGCTGTGCACCATCCTGCTCTCTAGAGCCAGGAAGGGATGCTCAAGATGAGGCCTGGAGCCAACCCCCAGGAGCCACAGCTATGCTCAGTGACAGTGAGTTGAGGATTCCGAGCTGCTCCTCCTCCAAGTGAGCTCACCAGGAAAGCCAGCGCGACAGGGTTCCCCACCAGACTGGCCCAGGACAGCAGCAGCTTCCAGCAGTTCTGCACAGCTGCTGTGCTATCAATACTCTCATCATGGTGATCTGATGTGATACACAGTGTCAGGAAGACATGTACATTTAACCCATCATTACACGGTATTTCCATCAGTAGGCAAAATAACCTTGAAAGCACAGACGGGAGTAAAGCACATCAGAAAAGCCTGGAAACAGAGAGGTTTCGGTATTTGCTACCATTGGTTTCAGTGGAATTCACTGAACTGGACGTTTATGTCACAACTGGGTTTAACGGCTGGCTCGCAACATTCCTGGTCACCGAACCATATGTGGCTGGTAGGCCGGCCTCGCTTACGAAGGCTATTTCATATGTTACTGTTCTTGCTTTGGAGAGTTAGAACTCAAGGGATACTTTACAGCAAATCTCACATCTGATTGAGGCATACGCACTGTACAAAGGAACTTAAAGGTACTGAGAAAGGTTGAAGGCTGTGGGCTTCTTGGGAGGAAGACCCGGGCCGGGGAGATAGCTCAGTGGGATAGGCACCTGCCTGGCAAGCATAAGGTCCTGAGTTCAATCCCCGGCACCTAAACTAAAAAAGATGGGAGGAAGAACTTTCACAGGCTGCAGTATGGTTCAGCTGTGATGCGGGAGGAGAGACTAAGCTGACTCCAAGAAGAGAGCTAGGGAGACTTCCGGAATTCAGAAGAAGAACAGGAAGACGCCGGGCTCAGAGAGCTGAGGCTACCGCAGACAGAGAAGATGGATGAGGAGCTCTCTAACGGGACACTCCACACACCTTGTTCTCAGCTAGGAGATAACGTCGTCTGCACACTGACTTTGATCAATGTAGAGGTGAGCAAGTTTTATCTCAAAAGCCAGATGTGGTGCCCTTCGTGGAGTGAGTGAGAGAAGAAGGGATTCCGGCAGCCACGAACCCCTGGGCCAGAGGGCTGAGGGCTCGGGCAGTGCATCCGCGGTGGCTCAGGGCTGGGCCCACGTCTCCCTGCCACTGGGAGGGCGCCAGGGTTGGCCACGGCAGAAACAGGAGGTGGCAGGCCCAACGCTTTCCTAAGCTCACAGAGGGGACCAGGTGGGGCCCCTCCGTCCCCCACCCGTAGCTTTCTTTGCTTCCTGTTCCCTCCAGAGCATCCTCCTCCTCACCCCTCGCCCACTGCTCTATTTTCTCAGCCCCGCCACCCCATTCGTTCTCCCCGTGGCCTCATCTTTTTCCCTTCCAGAACATTCTGAGTGGCTCCCCATGCCTCCCAGCAGCCCCATCTTCACCCCTCTCCCTATGCAGACCACTCCCCAGCTACCACCCCGCTGCCTCTCAGGGACACAGATGCAAGGCGCCCTCTCTCCTCCTCTCCACTACCCGCTGCCCTTCCTTCTTCACTCTCTCGTTCCTCCTCGGCTGAGGCCACCAGTGATTTCTCTGCCTCACAGCAGCTCTACCCTAAACGTGAGCAACACCTCAGTGTGGGCGTCAGGCCTCCCAGGGACTCTCCTCCCCTCAGCCCACATGCCAGCCCTTCTGGAGCTAAGCACACCTCTTCCTGCCCTGCACCCTCTCTGGGGTCTTTTTGTTTGAAGCTCAGGAGCCTGCTCACCTCAGTCGGCCCCAGGGCCTTTGCACAGCCTTTCTTTTATTTCTCACACCTCCTCAGCTTCTCCTCAGGGTGCGCAGCTGGCCTGTCCCTGCTTGGAGCTTCATTCACGCGCTGTCTCACCCGCACCAGCACCAGCACCAGGGCACTGATCACCGGTTCTGCCGCATCCCAGTCATTGCATGCATCACCCATCAAATGGCCTCCTTCATGGCATTTACCCCTCCTTGAGATGAACATCTGTGTCCCACTATTTAGGGGTTGGCAACCTGCAGCCTACAGGCCAAATGCTGAAAAAGCAGCTGCGGAAGGTGCGGTGGACTGAACCTCTTCCGCGTGCTTGCATTTCATCCGTGGCTGCTTGTGCGCTACAAATGGTGGAGTCCAGCGGAGACCTCCAGCCTGGAAAGACCAACATCTCTACTGTTTGTCCCTCCCCCAAAAGATCGGCTGGCTCCCGGGTTTATTGTGCGTGTGCTGCGTGTCTGTCGCTGCCTTTCTGTGCTGGCAAGTTGGGGTCCTGAGAGTGGTGGGTCGTCGTTTTATCTGTTTTGCTCCCCGCGGTGTTCCCAACGCCTGGAAGGCTGCCAGTCACTGTCCCATGAAGGCAATGGTAGTGAAGCTGATCCTCCGTCCTCTAGTCAGCAGAGAGCTAACACGAGCACGCCTGGCGATAACACCTGCCCCGCAGTACCGCTCCCGCTGTTAACGATGGCTCAGAGACACGGACAGAGCGCTAACGTGCTGGGCTCCCCAACGCTCCTGGGCGCCCCAGCGCTCCTGGGCGCCCCAACGCTCCTGGGCGCCCCCAGAACGCCGCTTGCTTTCAGTTATGTATGTGACATCCGCCCAGCCAGGGGGATTTCGCGGCACCCAGTTCATACGCGAAGAAGCGCAGGCGCACAGAACCCCAGAACCTGCTCCTGCTCACCTTCCTGCCTGCCAGGGACCCCCCCAACCCCCCACTCCCACCCATCTCCCCACCCCCAGCCATGCCCCCTGCCTACCCCCAGGAGGACGCGAACTGCAGCATGAGCTGGGAAGGAAGCTGCGGCTCCACCAGGGAGTTCAGTTGTCCCCTGCTTCTCAGGATCCTGCGGACAGACGAAGGAAGACAGGTGAGCAACCGAGGGCAGGCGCAGAGCGGGTGGGTGCTCCAGGGCCGAGGTCCTTCCTCTTCTGTAGGACAACAGTTAGCGACCCATTTTATTCAGGTTATCTCTGTTACGCCTGGGGCAGGAGCAGGTATGACAGAGAGGTGGAGGGCGCTCCCCCGCCTGCTTCCGCTGCTGCGTCTGGCGCCGCCCTCACCTGGCCGGAAGCCCCGCGGGCCCTCACCGCCGCATGCCCCCTCTTGACCCCGGCTGCAGCCCCATGCCGCCTCCGCCTCCGCCTCCTCCTCCTCTTCCTCCTCCTCCTC
>PVKN010017846.1:0-17107 GCA_004027915.1 Capromys pilorides
TGCTAATCTTTTCAGTTTTTAAAATAAATGATAATCAATATTTTTGTTTAAAGTTAATTGCATGTACCTTTCTTATGCCTAGAAAATGAAAATTGAATTAGATCAAGTTAAACAACAACTGATGGTAAGTAGCATTTTGCTGCGTACTAGCTTCAGACATTTCATGTGACATGATCACTTAGATTTTTTTTTCTTTTTGTACTAAAGCATGAAACCAGTCGAATCAGAGCAGATAATAAGCTGGACATCAACCTTGAAAGGAGCAGAGTAACAGATATGGTAATAAGCTTCCTAAGTGTGCTTTCTCGGTTGCTTGCTCCTCTTGGATTCTTTTCAATCATTTTTCTAACTTGCTGCATCGTATTCTTTAGTTTACAGATCAAGAAAAGCAGCTTATGGAAGCAACCACGGAGTTTACCAGAAAGGTGAGACCGCATGGAGACATCTCTCTCCACCAGCCTTGTGTGGCCATTTTACGCATAGCAGTTTATATGTGTGAACCGTCAGCAGGCCCGGAGAACCCCTGGCTTCCTGTCAGCCAGGACAGTTGGCCAGCGCTGCTGCGGAGGCTGCAGTCCTCGGAATAAGAATCGAGGCAGCCAGACGGCATACTTTTTCAAACTCGTTTTACATAGTAATTATTTTTTTAATTTATTTTATTTATTTATCTATTTATTTGTATTATGGCTGGCTCAGTCTGCCCTGGGGCTAGGGCTGGCACAGCATGTGGTGCTGGGGATCAAACTGCGGTCCTTCCTGTTCCCAAGTTTTCCCAAGCAGGTACTTCAGACCGCTGAACCATCTCGCTGGCCCAGCATAGTAATTATTCTTGAAGAGAGAAAGATTAGCTATTGGTATTTAAATGATTGTCTAGATTTAAATTTTAAAAGTCACAATACATATGTCTGTATGTATTAACTTGCCAGATAACTATGTTTAGTTTTTTGTTTTTCATGTAATGGCCAGCTCAGCCTGCCCTGGTGGTGGGGCTGGCACAGCATTTGCCGTTGGGGATCCAACAGCAGTCCCTGGTCCCTGCAGTCCCTGCAGTTGCCTAAGTTTTCCTAAGCAACTTGCCAGATGCTATGTAACATGCTTACTTGTATCTCTAAATTCATTTCCATATCAACTTTTTTTTTTTTTCCAGCGGGACCAGGGTTCAAACTAACAACCTTGCACTTGTTAGGCAGGCACTTGTGCCACTGAGCTATCTCCCAGCTCCCTTCCATATCAACTTTTGTAAACTCGATTTTTTTTTTTTTTTCCCAGACAGGGTCTGAAACTCTTTGGAGTTCAGGCTGGCTTTGAGCTTACTTTGTAGCCTGGGCTAGTCTCGACCTCAGCCTCCCGGGTGCTGGGATCACAGGCATGCACCACCGGCTTTAAAGTAAATGCTGTGAATCTCTATGGCTTGATGAAATACCAGCCTTCTAAGCGAAGCCAGTCTTTTTTTTTTTTTTTTTTTTTTGAGACAGGGTCTCTCTATGCAGTTCAGGGTGGCCTTGAGCTCACTTTTATAGCCCAGGCTGGTCCTCAAACTCACACTGATCCTCCTGCCTCAGCCTCAGCTGGGATTACAGGCGTGTGCCACCACGCCCAGTTTTCAAGCTAGTCTTTTTAAATTAAAAGCCATTTAGCTTTTTTTTTTTTTGTAGTGCCGGAGATTGAACTCAGGACCTTGCCCTGCCAGGCAAGCGCTTGTTCTCCTGAGGTGCCATTTAGCTTTTTATAGCTCGCTTAGTAGTTAACATGTTGAAGGTCATGTGCTCTTTTCCTGGCCAGAGAAAGGAGATAGACAAGGACTCAGCAGACTTTCCACAGCTGATTTCTTAGCTCCAGCTCCTACACAGCCTGTTACCATCTTGTACATTTGCCAGCTGCTTTTCTGTATTCATATTATAAACTTTTTTTCCTTTCACAGAAAATATATCTGAAGCTTAACCATAACTTTTTCTTGTTCTTTTTTTTTTGCCAGGCAGGCGCTGTGCCACTGAGCTATATCCCAGCCCTTATCATTCTAAGGAATTTACAAACATAAAGTGATAGTTCTGTAATTACAAAAAACTTGGCTTCTTAATTTTCCATCTGATATATTTAGATCTCAAATATCTTAGAAGACTTAGTAGAAATAATAATTTTTTAAAAAAAGGCTTAGTGGAACATACCTGGTGTATGATTATCCTAAGAAATTACCTCCAAATGTGAAAAGTAGAAGAGTGTAATTTATGAGTGTATAAGGTTCATCAAATGTTTCTATTATTATCATCCTCTTAGGGATTTTCTCCAGTTCAAGCTGTTGCAGTGTACAGCTGGTCATAGCCATACCGCCAAGAACACGTCCACTTGCCTGAAATGTGCAGTTAGCACTTGAGCGAGGGTTTCTATTGTGAATGTTTTTGATCTAATACACAGGAAAGAAATGCAGTTCTTATGTTTATTCCTATTTCCTACAGGATACCCAAACCAAAAGTGTTATTTCAGAGACCAGCAATAAAATTGACACTGAAATTGCTTCCTTAAAAACACTGATGGAGTCTAACAAACTTGAGACAGTTCGTTATCTTGCAGGTAAGACAATCAGAGCAAGGAATTCGCTCATTTAACGTTCAGACCTGTTATTTCCTGCCTCTCATAGTAACCATGGAAGTACGTGAGGAGAAACATCTAATCAGGTTCCTTTACAGTGTCCCTGTAGTACTTAGAAAAAGCTCCAGACTCAGACATAAGTTTACCAGTCAACTCTGCAGCTAGGAAAAAGCATATGGCTGTCAGAAATCTAGAAACCCAGCTGGGCATGGTGGCGCACGCCTGTAATCCCAGCACTTGGGAGGCTGAGGCAGGAGGATCAGTGTGAGTTTGAGACCAGCCTGGGCTACAAATTGAGCTCAAGGCCATCCTGAACTGCATAGTAAGACCCTGTCTCAAAAAGACAAAAAATAAATCTAGAAGCCCTTGTACAAGACGATGCAGGAATAACCTAGGAATTCCGCAATGAAGAACAGATGCAGTGCCAGAGATCAGCCTCAGAGCCTTGCACCAGCTAGGCTAGGGCTCTGCCACCGAGAAACGTCCCAGCCCCTGCTCTTGTTTTGAGACAGTCTTGCTGAGCCAGAGGGCTGGCTTGAACCTGGGCTCCCCCTGCGTCAGCCTGCTGAGCAGCTGGCCTGTGGGCGGGGACGCCAACGCAGCCAACAGTTTTCTCTGTACTGCTTATGCACCTCTCTAGGATCTGAATGAGGTTGAAGAGAAAGCGAGAAAGCGAAGGGGAGTACAGAATGACCCCTGACCTTGGGTAACTGAGCAGATGCTACCGCAAAATTACATTTGTCACAGGTTGGGCTCCTCTGCTCCCGTATAAGTTACGTGCACCCAACGAGTTAAGCACGCGGCAGGCAGGCAGCACTCGGGCTTGCTGCGCTCTCCTCCTGCGTACTCCACCCCCTGGGCTCACACCGGTCCACTTTCACCACCTGAGAGCGCACCCCCTTTCTGTCCTTGGTTCCAGTTTGGAAAAGCCCAGGGAAGCAATCCGAGTGGCCCAGCTTGGATCAGACGCCACCCCAGTGGCAGTAGCTGTAAGCTAAAGGCAGTTTCTGTTCCGTCTTCTTACGCCTCATGTTCCATTACTGGAATGGCACATGGCAGTGGAACATAAAAATTCTTTTAGATTTTTCTAGATAACAAATTAATGTATTTTAAAAATTGCAAATTTTCATGTAAAAGCTTAATGGAAGATTCTTTTTCGGGCAGATACACAGTAACCAGAGCTCGCTTTTATGGAATGCTCAAAATGTACCAAGCGAGTGCTCGCCTGAGTATTTTACAGTTAAGATACCTCCTAGATGGGCCATGAAAGATAATCAGCACGTGTACGAGCAAGTTGTGACTGCTCCATGCTTGTCTGGGACAACAGGAAGACCTAAAGCCAGGAGAGAAACTAAGTACAGAAACCGCTGTTGTGTCACCTCATAAAGGAAGCAACAATAGAAGTAGGTGGGTGTGCTGGCGCACGCCTGTCATCCCAGCACTCGGGAGGCTGAGGCAGGAGGGTCTCTGTGAGTTTGAGACCAGCCTAGGCTACAAAGTGAGCTCAAGGCCAGCCCCAATGGCAAAGCAAGACTCTGCCTCGACAGACACACACACACACATACACACACACACACACAGAATAATAAAACACATGCCTCATAATAAGTGTCCACTTAGTATTCTAAAACTCGTTAACTCATATTAGCAAAGCGCATTAACTCCCTAAGTAGCACTGTAGGGCTCAAAATGTGACAGATGGGATTGTATTCTTCAGGTGTGACAGCAGCACGGCTCTGGCTGCAAGGACCCTGGAGTCTCGAGTCCTGGCTTCACCTTGGTACTGATAGCTTCAGGCTGGCTGCCCATCTGTGTAGTGGGGAGAGCAGATGCACCACTAGTTCTGTGGGGTTGTAATTAAGAGATGCCAGGTGCGGTGGCACACACCTGTGATCCCAGCATTTGGGAAGCTGAGGCAGGAAGATTGCCACAATTCGATTCATTCAAAGTCAGCCTAGAATCAATACATAGAAACACTCAAAATATTTTAATTTTTAAAACTACCACTAAAATGGGACTGGCGAGATGGTTCAGGGTTCTAAGGTGCCTGCTTAGGAAAGCTTAGGCAACAGCAGGGACCGTGATTCGATCCCCTGCACCACATGCTGCGCCAGCCCCACCACCAGGGCAGGCTGAGGCGGCCATTAAAAAAAAAAAGCTACCATTAAATAAGGTAACTAGGTAATTGCCCACCGTGGTAATCAGTAGGAGATGAAGTAGAACAGTGTGTCCTGGTCCGGGGGCTGGAAGGCAAGTGTTGCTGTTCTTTGCCAGAACGTCCAGGTTCTCTGTATCTTAAGAGGCCGAGTCCCTTGTCTTAGAATTGAAGAAGTTGTCCTGTATTAAATGAGTTCCACTAAGTAGTGAAGCCAAATGACATTATAGTTACATTTGCTCATTATAATTCAGGTAGCATTACTTTGCTTGGATAATTTGCTGCTTTAGTCATAAAGCTTACTCTCATTTCAGATTTATTTTCCTAAAAAATTATTTTAGTATTTAAACGAATTGGAGACAAGGAAGCCCCTGAAACCCTCACTCAAATCTTAACTTTTCCAATCTGAAAGAACAGATAGAGGGGCTACCAAGATAGCTCAGCAGTCTAAAGCACCTGCTTAGGCAGCCCCAGGGACCGCAATTCAATCCCTGGCACCACATGCTGCACCAGCCCTACCCCCAGAGCAGGCTGAGCCGGCCATAACATGAATAAAGTTTAAAAAAAAAAAAGATTCTCTACCTAAAATGATGTAACCCGAAGGCCAGGTAATGCAACTGCTAAAAACCTTACGCTTTTTCTGCCTTTTTAGTCTATCTCTTTGCTTTTTAAAATTTTTCATTACATTTCCATTTTTTAAATAATTCTAAGAGGTTTTTTTTTTTTTTAAGAGATGGGGTCTTTCTATGTTACTACGTAATACGTAATATAAGAGTTTTTCATTTATCATAAGATACAAAGTAAAACCCAGGCATGGGGCAGACCTGCAATCCCAGATGTTTGGGAGTCAGGCACAAGAGAATCACCAAGTTCAAGTCTTCTCAAACTAAAATTTTTCACAAAAGAGCCAGGGATGTGGCTTAGGGCATTTGTCCCCCAAGTTCAAGGCCTTGGGTTCAGTTCTCAGTCTCAACAAGAAAAGTTAGTCCAAAACAAGAAAGAAAAAAAAAAAATTAGAGTAGACCTTAATGTTCATGTTAAAAATGATTTTAAGTACTTTTATACTTTCTGCCCTATCTATATTTTAAAATTAGTTTCATTATTGTGCCTTAAGATAGTGTACACTGTTGGTTAATCACATACTGCAGGCGTGATTTAATTGTTGATAGCTCTGTATTTAAGGTGAAGGTACTACTATCCTGTTAGCAAAAGGATCACAAACGCGTGCCCTGTAACGTCGTTGCTTCTTCCCTCAGCCTCGGTGTTCACTTGCCTGGCGATCGCTTTGGGAGTTTATAGATTCTGGAAGTACGAGTGATGCTGCCACCTGCCGCTGAGGACTCCGTGGAACACGAGGGCTCCTGTCAGCACTGTCGGCTGCTGAAAAGGCTGACTGCATAGTTACTCAGAGCATATGTGGACTAGAGAAGCGCTTCAGGCGCTTCGCCGGGCATCATCCAGAACCTGTTCTATTTGAGGTGAAAGAGCATTCTGTCTCTAGGCTTTTCACAGTTCACACAACTGGAACCAGAATTTTCTTGTGTTTAAACAGTTTTATAAATAAAATGTTGAGTGCTGCAAATTTGAAAATATTTCCTGGCCTCTGCACTTACAGGGTTAACTTTCCTGTTAACCACAGCACAGTTAAGTTTTTATAGAAAGCAAAGGACAGTGTGATGTGGGGTAGGGACAGAGGGACAGCCGTGTCCCAGGAAAGCCAGCAGGCCCGAGAGGCGAGGCCACGGCACACACCAAGGTCCTGCCACATTGTTATGGTTTACGTCTAGCTGTCCCCCCAAAGCCTCATGCCATCATGGGGCGGGGACTTCTAGAGTTTGAGACTTGACTCATGATCAACTGCGATTGTGTTTTAGTACTGATGGGATTATGGGTGTGAGTCCTTCTAGGATTATGGGTGTGGCCTAAGGCAGACAGGCTGAGGCTGAGAGCCTGAATGTAATAATATAAAGAGAGACAGGCTCAGGCTGTTGCTCTGCTGCCCTGGTTGGTCGGTTGCCTCTGTCACCATCTTGTTGCTGTTCCACCGCCATGAAGTGCTGGCCTCTATATTGTGCCTCTCTGCCTTGGATCCAGCCGAGTATAGACTGAAACCTCCAGTAACTGTGAGCTAAATGAACCTTTCCTTCCTTCATTTTGGGTGTTGGGTATTTGTCCCAGCAACCAGAGAAGAGTAAGACACACATGCAGGGCCACGTGAGCCACACTAACACGGAAACTGACCCCTGCACAGAACCCTGCCTGACATCACCGCAGCCAATAGCTGAGCACGTCACGTCTGGGGGGCAAAGCCTGAAGCCCCCAGGACACGTATATTCTGTGTGCACAGCTTTCTCCCAAGCACTGCAGGGGCCTGTCCTGCCGTCTCTGCCATCATCAGATTTCACTCAGCAAGTGATGCTCAGGGGGCCCAGCCTCTGAGGGGAGGCCACTTGCCCACGATGGTGGAACAGCACGCTGTGGACAGGAAGGTGGCCCACAGCTTGCTATGCAGAAAGAAGGCTTCGTCAGATGCATTTGAGAAACTGCCTGCTGTGGTTTGGGTATCCTGGGCATCTCCTTAGAACTGCTGCCTACAACTGCAGCCTGGAAGATCTCAGTCCTGTGGCTACTTCCAGGGTCCCTTTAGTCTCTACTTGAGCCAGGAACGGTGGCCCATGCCTGTAAGTCCACTACTCAGGCAGCTGAGGCAGGAGAACTGCCATGAGCTTGAGGTCAGCCTGAAATACAGAGCAAGACCCAGAAAACAAGAGAGCCCTTTGTGCAGATGTTACTGTCATCCCATAATACCCTGGTGAGCGCCACCACCACCTCCATGCCCCTGGAGCGGAGGGAACCCGGGCCTCCCTGCTGGGTTCTGAGCGGGCAGTTCCTTCACCTCCCTGACTCCTGCCCCCTCCGTTCACTCCTGGCAGTTTACTTTTCTACAGAACGAGTGTATAATGCAAATCATTCTGAACACACAGGTCTCCAGAAGACGTGAAGAGGACTTGTGAGGCGGCGTGGCGCTGAGGTCAGAGCTGCGGTCTGGGCATGCGTTTTCCTTTGCTAGGCTGTTGCAGTTGGCCTGGGGTATTCCATGGGGCACAAAAGAGGTCTGGGGGCGTTTTGTTCTTTCTGAGGCAGGCTCTCACTATGCCGTTCAGGCTGGCCTGGCACTCACTTTTTAGCTCAGGTTGGCCTGGAACTCACAAGGATACTGCTGCCTCAGCATCTCGAGTGCTGGGGACTACGGGCGAGTGCCTCCAGGCCTGGCTAAGAGTTCCTGAGCCTAGTGACTCTGGAACGAACTGCATGTTCAGTTTTCACGCTTTCCACTCCTCCCGTTCGCATATTCTAAACCCCAGATGCCCTTAGGGCTCTGGCAGGGGTAGGGGCAGACCTGCCCACAAGGGAACCTGACGGGAGGAAGCAACAGCTGCCAACTCCCGGGGCGTCGGCCCGGCCAAGCTCCTCTAGCTCCCTGCGCTGGGTCTCCTGAGGCCGCTGCCATGGGTAGCTGCATGCTCTGCTTCTTCCTGATCTGCTTTGTGCACTGTTGGTCTCACTGGAAAGGCTGGCGCTCAGATTTGGGACTACCAGGCTGGATGGCGAGGCACGCAGGCCGACACAGGCCTGCAGAAGGACAGTGAGAGTTCAAGGCCAGCCTGACTACACAGGGAGCCCCTCTCTCAAAAACTGTCTTGAATTTTTTTCTGAGTGTCTGCACCGCTCAACGTGTAAGTCAAACTGCTGGATGCAGGTTGGGGGCTTTCTAATACAGCACTGTTTTACATAATCCACTGAATTGGCTCCATCTTGTACATTTGAAAAAAATAGACAAACGAATGTTGAAAAGGTTGATTTCATGTCTTCCATGTTTTCGTCTGGGAAAGACACAACATGTAATCACAAGTACCAACCCTCACGTCACCAGACTGTCAAGTCCAGCACTCTTTCCTCTGCAGGAACAAAGAGTGTGACAAAATTGTTTGGGTTGTGAAAGGGGCTTATGCTGGAAATTATCTTCTTTTGTAAAGAATTAAAACAATAAATTTTAAAATCATACATGCTGCAATGAAAGTACCTAACACCTAGGATGGTGTCTACAGAGCTGCTCTGATATTGCTTGTGTTTTTTAAACTTCATATAAAAACCAGGTTTTTCCCTGCTTCTTAAATCAACTTAAATTAACCCATCTTAAATTTGCTACATAAAATGAAGCTTTTCTGGATTCATTTAAATGCAGCAAACATTTTTTGATGTGTACCTAGGAAATCACTGGACATTCAGATTTTTATTTTGTTGTTACATAATAGTATCAGCTCTACCTATGCAATTACAAGGAAACCACAAAGTATCATTTTCATCTTAGGTTTTTCAATTCTAATCCAGATAACAAAGCAAAGCCAGAAAGTACTAAACTTTTAAGATTTCATCATGTTAGGCAGTAACTTTTAAGAGTTTGATAATTTTTCAAAGCAATCTTGCTTCTTTACAAAAAAAAAAGGTTTTAAAGCTACAAACGTCCACTCTGACGCGGTGAGGTAAACTGATTAAACCAGTAACTTTGAGAAGGTGACAGGGCTGGGGTGGCCTCTCGAGCTCCTGCCTGGAAGCAGCCTGTCTGCAGAGAACGTTGGCTGTGTCTGCTGGGTGCAGCCGGTCCCACCTAAGCAGCGCTAATGACAGAGTAAATCCATCCAATCCTGGAGCTTACTTCTTGATCTTAGAGCTGGGATTTATTGGACCTTCGCAAAAACTAACAACTGGAAAACTAACAACTGGGGCTGGGTAGATAGCTCAGTGAGTAAGCACTTGCCTGGGAAGTGCAAGGTCCGGAGTTCAATCCCCAGTACCACCAAAAAAAAAAATAACAAACATGCACATTCCCAGATTATACGCAGCTTCTAAATGAAACAGATGTTTCCTTCTCCCTATACAGATTTAACAAGTAAAGTATTTGCGTCCAGTAGCAGAAAGCCTCTCATTACTTCTAGATCCTATATGCTTTCCACTGAGACCTGATTCGTTTTTTTTGTTTGTTTTTTTGCAGGACCAGGGTTCAAACTCACAACCTTGCACTTGCCAGGCAGGACTTGTGCCATGGAGTTATCTCCCCCACCCCAACCCCCACCCCCAATTCATTTTTTAAAATATTTTAAATCTTTTATTTATTTGGTACAGGGTCTCGCTATGCAGCTTGGATACATGGTGATCCTCCTGTCTCAGCCTCCTCAGTGTTGGGATTATAGGCACGTGCCACCACACCTGGTTTCCCTGGCTGGCACGCTGCTCTAGGGTTCTGGGGCTGGCACAGCATGCGATACCAGGGATTGAACCTGGGTCCTTGCACTTGCCAGGCAGGTGCTTAGACCTCTGAACTATCTCCCCAGTCCTGAGACTTCTTTCATTTTGGCGGTAGTTCTGTAGCACAAATCAACTGTTTTTTAGAAAGTGAAAATACCTAAAGGATGAAGATTGTGTTCCCATGTGCCAAAACTATTCCATGCTACAGAAGTTATATTGGGCCTTCTCCCTACACTAAAATGTCAGTTCTCAGGAGGCCTTCAGGAGCATCGGAGGTGCTCGTTCAAAGCCTATGGAATAATTCATCATGTAAATATCACATTACCTGTATCTACGAGTAAGTCTCAGTTGACCTTAACCCAAACTTCAATATTTTAAATATCTGATGACAGGCACAGGAAGAGCGTTTTATTTATACTGAGACATCTTTTGGGCATTTCTGAACATCGAGACGCCTCCTAGGGGATCGACTGCTTCCCCTCCACCTTCTGTATGATCACAGAGCAGACCCTAACGTGCTCACTCGGACTACTTTGGTGGCAAACTGGACCAGGAAGAGCGCACAGCAGGTGTGAGTCAGTAAAATCCCCTCACTGTATGATGGCAAAATTTAAGAATTTAGCTGTTTAGATGTACAACTGTAAGTACCCCTGTTCAAGAAACCGCACATGGCCAAGCATGGCAGGCAGTACACACCTGAAATAAATCCCAGCACTTGGGAGGCTGAGACAGGAGGACTGCAAGTTTGAGCCCAGCCAGGGCAACATAACCCTGTCTCAAAATGGAAAATCAAACAGGCCTGAAATAGAGCAAAGTCAATGCCTGGCACCACAAATTATCAAATAATAACAATTGAAAAAACAAAACAAAACATGAGGGGGCTGAGGAGATAGCTCAGGGGCACAAGTGTCTGCCTGGCAAGTGCAAGGTCCTGAGTTTGATCCCTTGGTTCCACAAAAAACAAAACAACAACAACAACAAAAAAAAAAAACAGACCATAGTACAGGCTGTGGTCACCCTCAAAACTACTGATGGTCACTGAGAAATAACATCTATCATTAAATATATAACAAAAAACAAATACACTAACATTGATCAACTAGTAGTTTTTGATAGGTGTTCTTTTTTTTTTTTAAGTTTATTTTTATTTTATTTTTTTAAACCTCATTTATTTATTTATATTCTGGCTGGCTCAGCCTGCCCCGGGGGTGGGGCTAGCGCAGCATATGGTGCCGGGGATTGACCTGCGGTCCCTGTGGCTGCCTAAGCAGGCGCTTTAGACCACTGAGCCATCTCGCCGGCCGATAGGTGTTCTCTTAAGTAGGTATTATTACCCTCATTTTACAGCTGAAGTAACAAGCTCAGCAAAGTTATCTGCGTTGAAGAAATAGTAAAGCTACTCAACGTTACCCAGCAAATAAGTCACGTGGACTCTGTTTTGTTTTGTTTTGTTTTGTTCAGGTAGGGTCTCACTCTGTAATTCAGGCTGGCCTCCCTTTACAGCAGCCCTCCTTCCTCAGCCTCCTGAGGGCTGGGTTGATGGGTTACAGTTGAATCCTACCACGCCTGGCGAGCCCAGTCTTTAATTCCCAACCTCACACCCCTTCCCAGTAAGCTAGTGGTCTCCCACTTGAGCGCTCTTGCTCAAAGGACAGATGATCTGCCAGGTCCTAAGAACTGAATGGGGCACACCTGAAACACCCTTTCCCTTTTTTTTTGTTTGATTAACCTAACATGACAATAACATGTGGGGTTTTGAAATAAATATAATTTGAGGCTTGCTACAATATTATAATTTTAATTTAGCTATTATAGCACCCAGAATAATACCACTTAAGCAATAGCTTACTTCCCCTAAGGACTAACACTCCAGGTCCGGATGTCGAGGTCCTGCGTCCTTACTCTGCTGCGTTCCTGCCCCTGGTGTCGTCGCCCCTGACAAGGGCTGGTGACTCTCCATGTCACCTTCCAGACAAAGGCAGGGGCCTGACCCTGAGCCTGACAGCATTTCTGCTCACATGGCATTGGCCGCGTCTGCTTCTTAGCTGCAGGGAAGCTGGGAACTTAGTCTTCAACCCGAGAGCCACAAACCCAGGTAAATCCTGCAACTACAGCAGAGAGCGCAGACGCTGCCTGCCAGCCAGCCAGGGGCCTCGGCCACAGGGCGATGTATCTACCACCACACGCTTCTCTAGCTCACCAGTGGACAGACAGAGATGGCAGGGACGGAGGGACACACACACACACAGAGCAAGCTGGCCTGGAGAGAACCAGAGCAACCCTAACAGACTGATTCCAGGCTGGCATTAACGTTAGGGTCCTAAGTAGAGGGGTGGGGGAGGTTGTGAGCAGTTCCAGAAGGTGCGTCTGGCATTCCGGCGTGGTCACGAGGAATGAAGACAACACGCGGGGCCAGCTCCACATCACTGTGCAGTCCCGGACACAGCTCCCCAACCTTCGCCTATAAAATAGACCTACCCTGGATCGCTGCTGAGAGAATTAGGAAATGGCAAGGAGTGTGCCCCAGCTTACCCAGAGCACCCGGTCAATATTACTTAGACTGAAAGACTTGGGAACTCCGGAGACACTATCCATCGGGAACTAAGGGTTACCAAAGGACAGCGAAGCCTTCAACATTTGCTTATAGACTCGACCAGCCCAGACTGGTGGCCTCAGCCAGATGCACTCTCACGAGGTCCGAGTAGTCCTGATGACACCAGACTGTAAACCGCCTTTGGCGCCGCTGAGGAGCCTACGTGAGGGTCAGGACGGTGGGCGGGCTGGCGACCTGCCAAGGGCTGCAGCCGGCGACGCCCAGAGCCAGCGATCAGCTGCCCAAGACAGTGGCGGCTCTCCGCGAGCTCAGCACAGGAGGGGAAATCGGAACTGAACTGAACCGAACTGTACGTTTTTTAACTTTATGTTACGGCCCGCCCGGCCTGCCCTGGGGGTGGGGCTGGTGCATCGTGTGGGGCCCTCGAGGGGCCAAGTAAGTCGTTTTCGCCAAGCAAAGAATGTTTTTTTGGGGAAAATAAAACCATGTGTTTCTCACTCTGTCAAGTCTGCCTCTTATCTGTTCTTTCTCTGGGGGACGCCCACTGGCGGTCAGCGCGTCACCCCCAGCTGGCCTGCACCACGTGGGCGGGGTGAGGCCACCTGAGGCCGGCTGCCAGCGGCGGGAGAGGCAGAGCGCACAGGAGGAAGAGGCTGCGAGGGGGCCGCTGGCGCTCCTGGAGGCGCCGGTCGCACTGGCTCTCCTGACGAACTCGCTGGTCCCATCCTAGAAGGAGCCGAGACCTCGTTGGCCCTGAGGACGGCTGCGGTCACTCTGGGGGAGCCCTGGTCCTCGTCCTGAGCGTCGCTTCCTGGCTCCGCAGGGGAAGATGGCGCCCGGCTCGGCCTCCTGGAGGAGCTTGTTGTGCTGCCTTTCCTGAGACAGGCGCGGCTGTTCTCACTGTCCCAGGAGCTCAGGACCTCCCCGTCACTGAGGCTGCCTGTGGTCCCTGGGGGAAGCTCTGGTTCTTACTTCGAGCATCACTTCCTGGCTCCGGTGCAGATCCCTCAGCCTGCTAGCGCACATCCTCTGCCCCACTGGCGCAGTTTCCAGCTTCCGCCACTGACCTGGGGTCTTCTGAGTACAGATCCTTGGGGCAGCCTGCAGGAGTCCTTGTCACGGGACCTTGGATGGCTGCGGGGCGCTGCCAGGGGCTCCAGGGCTCCAGCTGGACTGTGCAGGTCGTTATCATGGGATCCAGGCTCTCAGCTGGGGTCTTTGTGTCTGAAGTGTCTGGACAGATGTCCTGCACTCTGTGTACCTCACTCTGTCACTACCATAAAATAGTATGTCCTGTATTGAACTGTTTCCCTTGTAAACCCTGACAACACTTTCTTATAAAGCTTGCAAGGAAAAAAAGAAAGGTTAAATTCTGAAGCTGATTTTTTTTTTTTTTTTTTTTTTTTTTGTACTGGGGATTGAACTCAGGACCTTGCGCTTGCCAGGCAGTCGCTTAAGCCAATGAGCTAACTCCCTGGCATGGCATGAAGCTGATTATTTAAATGGTAATCTGTAGCAAGCACATTTTTTAATGATTTTCCTTTTATGTAAAATAGGGTGAAATATTTGGGTGCTATGGGAAAGTTGTTCTTTTCTAAAACTTACCAGTCTTTACATTGTCTCTAAAGACTAGACATTTTTTAAAGTTAAGTCATCTAAAAATAAAAAGCAAACATTTTGAAATTTAGGTTCATTAGAGGTACTCTGGAAATGAAAAAATAATTCTATTACAGAGCTAAAACTGAATTTTTACTACTCTTCAACATCTAGACCTACACTGCTGGAGTTTTTCTGTTGTTGTTTTGGGGTTTTTGATACCAGGGAGGGAATTCCTGACCTTGTCTGCCAAGCAGCAGCGGGAACTGCACTCTGGTTGGACTGCACCAGCCATATTTTACATATTTCACGTGAACACTTGCCAAGTGGCCTCCACTTTGCCTACGTGGGCACATTAAAGAGTATCCAGAAGGGAGAGCACCCCGTGCTACCAAGTGAGCCAGGCCGCCCCACGCACCCGGTTAGATGCTGTTCTCTGAGACTTGAGCCTGCGGCACGCCACCAGATTTGTCCCTCTGGAGGGTATTTGCTCTGTGCAACTGGGTTTGAAAAATGTAAGGTAAGGACGGCAAGATCTAACGGTGCACACGGAGGCAACCGCGCTCCCCCACTTCCAGAGATTTATATACATTTAAGGTTTAAAATGAAAGAAAAATCAAACAGGTTTATTTATCTATTTTTTAAAGCATATTTTCTTAAATCACATTTATTTGTTTGTGTTATGGCTGGCTCAGCCTTTCCTGGGGGATGGGGGGCGGCGCAGCATGTGGTGCCTGGGATCGAGCCATGGTCCCTGCGGTGGCCTAAACTTCCCGACACACGCGCTTTAGACTGCTGAGCCATCTCACCAGCCCCAAACAGATTTATTTAAAGTCGCTTCCTTGGTTAGTACCTTCTTACAAGCGCCCCCCAGAAAATGTCTTTTTTCTCCCTGGCCTCTTCTCTCTGCAAGATTCATCTGAGTCATTTTCCTATAAACAAAGAAAAACAGGGTCAAATAAAATTTTCATGCTGAACACACATTTTCACCTTTCTGCATTGTCTGTTCAAAAAGAAAACAACCATGCCAAGAATTTTCGGCTCTGATTAAATTTAATCTTGGGATTTTATATACATTCCCAAATCTGAAGTGTCAAAAGCTTCGTATTGTCCCAAGTGGTAAGTCAGAAGGTTCCTGGAAAAGCCATTCGGTCCTCCCTCTACCTGGCACGTCCCCAAACACTTTAATCTTTCTGCTTCTATCTTAGACTAATGTCACAACGTACTGTTAGCCGAAAAGCAAGAGCATTTCAAAGCGGTTATTAAAAGACCAGTGTTTGGTGTTTGCAAAATAAAAAGATACCAGGAAGTTTTGGTTACAGACGAAGTGGCGTGATCTAGGTCTAGAACACACAGCATCCCGAGTGACTGACGAGCACCCTTTCTGGAAAGGAAGCAGGAAGTGCATTGGCCTCGCAGGCTGTACTGGGGGCCGCACTTCACAGCAGAGGGGGCGGGCGCAGGCTGCCCCCAGCTCTTCCTGCCTGGAACACGTGCACTTTTTGGGTGTTCCTGCTGTCACTTCTACTGTCCTCTGTACTTGTTTCTGTATTTCTCATTACCTATTTATTTTAAGCTTCTTTCAACATTTGTACCCTTTTATGTATGTATCTGTAAAGTAAAATCCTGAATTCCAAATTCATAATCGTTCTTATAGAAAGAGCCAAGACTACAGAGCCTATGGCCAGAGGCTGCAACCTGATGCTGACATTCAAGCTGTGTGACTGCAGACAAGCGATTTAACCCATCTAGGCCTGGCTGCTTCACATGCTAAAGGGGAGGAGGTCACCCGGCATAGAGCAAGGTGACCTGGAACGCCCTGTAGCGACAGGGCATCACGCAAACGCTTTCGTTACTCCACGAGCTCAGCAGAGAGCCTCAGCTCAGCTCCTGCGCTCGCCCCTTAGGACTCTTAGAACTGCTCTCTGGAAGAGCTAACGCTCTTCACCACAGATTCCATTCAAATCACTCTCTGTTGGTTCTTTAGAATTTTCATGCCCTCTAGCTGTCTTAGAATTTTTATTACTCTGCTAATAAAAAAAGTTTTCTTCTTAGGGCTGGGGTGTAGCTCAGTGACGCAGTGCTTGCCTACAGCGCATGAGGTCCTGGGTTTAACACTGCAAAAATACATTGTCCTCGCCTGGTACAATAAGGACACCAGGGCTCGCTACACACCCACAGGTCATGCTACTGTCCTCACCCCCACGTGCCCTGGTGGGAATGGGCAGTCGCAGCACAGACAGTCCTTGTGTCTCCGTGGGTCTGTTCCCTAACTCTGGCGCTGGCTCAAGAAAGTATAAGGCGCCTCCAGTTTATAACTGAAGCACAAGAAAAACCAAAAATGTCACAGCCAGGATTCAAGCGGAAATAGCTCTAAGTCAAGGCCTGTATGCTTAGCTGCTCTTACAAACTATTTCATGAGAAAAGTAATTGTATTAAGGATACCAACCAAGGCCACTGAGTTAGGGACTTGAATTTTCTCTGTTGTCTCTCTGAGGCGATCCACCTCTGCTCGACACTCATCTAGCTGACACTCTAATTTTTCTCTACGCAGTCGTTCATATTCTAGCTGGCCTTGTAGCCCTTTGATGATCCTGTCAAAAAACAATTTTTGCAATCAATTTCCAAAGTTAACTAACAATTTTTTTTTTTTTTTTTTTTTTTTTGTCTTTTTGAGACAGGGTCTTGCTATGTAGTTCAGGCTCACCTTGAGCTCAGTTTTGTAGCCCAGCAAAATCAATCCTCCTGCCTCAGCCTCCCAACAATTTGTTTTGTTAGTAGTAAAAAGTACTCTATCCATGTGTTGTGTTTAAGGCAAATAAAATAGGGCCAGGGAGATAGCTCAGTAGAATAAGCACTTGCCTGGCAAGTGCAAGGTCCTGAGTTCAATCCTCAGTACTGCAAAGAGA
>PVKN010017847.1:0-17127 GCA_004027915.1 Capromys pilorides
AATCTTACATACCTATATCTATTAATCTAAACAGATTTGATGATGAAAATACGTAATACAGCCACTGTTAAATTTTTGTTCTTGTTCTGAATATGTACACTTGCTTGTTACTGTTTTTCTATCTTTTTTTCTTCTATTTTTACTCTTTAAATAAAAAAATAGTTGAGGGCAGCTTGGTTGTAGACAGAAGCAGGAAGTTAGAGCTATCAGGATTTGCCAAAGGTTCTGCGTCAGATTTTAAAATGAAATGTTTCCATTAATGCTTCTATCAACATTCTGATTACAAATTGTAAATGTAGAGTTTCAAGCTAGTGACCTAATGTGTATTTCTGGCTATGTGTTTTGGTCAGCTTTATGGAGGTAAACCTACATACAGTAAAAATATACCAGCTGTAAATGTGCAATCTGGTAAGCGTATACAGTGGTTGCATGTGCCACTTTCATGATGCAGAACATTTTTATCTGTCTATAAAGTTCCTTCCTACCCATTTGCCACCAGCCCCTTCTCTGTCCTAACAGTTTGTCATATAAATGGAGTTGTACGTCTTTGATGCCTGGCTTCTAGTATAGCTGTTTCTGAGGTCCATCTACATTGTTGCATATATCAGTAATGTGTGTTTCTTACTAGATACAGTGGAATACAATAGACTAGTTTGTTAATTTATTTACCACTTAAATGGGTGTTTGGATTATTTCAAAGCATTGGCTATAATAAAGTAAACTGTTATGACCATCTGAGTACAATTAGGCTTAGGCCTACAGCTAACCCATCAAACTAGTGTGTGGCAGACCAAATATATTCACCTTCTATTTTTGACAAAACTTCAGAGAACTGACAATAGTCCAGGAGGATGAATGAAGTTTACCATTGATTCCATTATATAATGACACAAAATAGATTCACAATATTTTCAACAAGTACCTACTGATGCATCATATGATAAATGGAATGAAAGGCTTTATGCACCTTATATTTTTATAAGCTTTCAAATTTTCCTGATAAAGACTTTTCCTGTTCTATACCTATTATTCCAAAATAAACTGTACTATACCTTAGCGGATTCCACTTCAGTTTTAACATCAGTTTTTTTAGACACTACATTGTCCTCTTTGGATTATTCTCAAGGCCAATTCTACAGATTCTTCAATTATGTGACATTAAGATCCTTCAAATAACACTAATTGAACAGCACTGGCAGCATCTGAATTCATGAAGCACTATAGAAAATCACTTGAAATGATTTCCCTTGGCTTCTAACTTTTACTAATGTTTCTCCCCTTGTTTTCCACACTTCTCCCCTATGATGTCACAATGATGAGCAAGTTAATTGTCTTAGGACATACCTGGTCAGCCACTACAGTCCAACACAGTTTAACTCCCCATGAGTTAATAGCTTTTCTTACTTGACTAACAAGCCACTTGGAAGCTACTTCTATTGGAGATCAGTTTTCATTATATCTGTGAAGAAATTCTGATGTGATAAGATATTCTGTTTTAAGTGTATCATATTAGCTAATGCATTTCATTTAAAAATTCTAATTTTCTGATGGTGGTTCTATGTTTTGGAATATTATGGTGATTGTGGATGTTAATGTAGACATATATCATGCTTAACTTAGCATGCTTATGCAATGCTTTGCTATCCAATTCAGTTAAAGAAGAGTTCCTGTTCTATTACTGCTCAGCCTGCATACTCTTATCTGCTTCTTTCTCTGCCCAACTCTGCTTCTGCTGTTTCCCTTACACAGGCATAGATACTAAATGTACACACTAATAGAGACTATGTGCTCCTAACAGTCTCAGAGCCTGATTCCAAGGAGTGGCCTAAGAAAGCAGGTGACATGAGGAAACTTGGAAGTAATGTCATTCTTTGCCACACTGGCACTGAGGACCTCATCACAACACAGGCATCCCCTAGCACAGGTGATTGATGGCCAGTCATTAAAAGTTTCACTTGCAGTGGATTGAGATGGTTTGCTTTTGGAAGGGCATAATCTAGATAATCAAGGAACATGGGTAAAATAATAACTGCAGATACAAGAGGGTGGGCTGACAACAGTTAAAGTCCCCTAGGATGCCTTAGGGACATATTATAAAGCACTAGGAATGATTGACAGGTGATTGAGAACATAAAAGTTAAAAATTAGAAAACTACTTTGACAATGTACAACAGGGCAAACTTTAAGGATTTTGCCTTTAAGTATCATTTTCCTTTTAATTCACCAGCATTGTCCCTGTAGACACCAGATGGAGACTGGAGGAGGGCAGCAGGCAGTAGAAGACACAAACTCACACAAGTAGCCCTATGGCAGCCAGTCCTCCAAGTGCTGCTGTCTTTACTAGAACAGAGGAACACAGCCTCAAGTACCTTTTATGTAGATGGCTCCTTGGTGAATGAGTTCTTTCTATCTCTGTAAGAAAAGTGCATTTGAAACAGCATGCATCCACATGGAAGAAGCAACAGTATATATGCACAGTTTTGCCCTGGGGCTATGGTAACCATCAGCATCTGTCAGAACACAGCTTGCAGAGATGTGGGCCATCTGGACACACTGAAGAACATGGCATCGATCTGTTACATCAGTGACATCACACTGATTCAGCAGATGGGTACAGAGAAGTTGGTACCTTAGAGGCCTTCACCTGACATAAGTGCTTCAGAGGGTGAGAGATGGACAGAGGGGCATGCCACATCAGGAAGATGTTGACAAGTCCAGAGTCCAGGGCATACCAGGACATTCTATCTAAAGAAAAGGACAAATGATTGCATCTTGCACCTCCTACCATGAAGGAGAAATCATAAGGCTTGAGAGGCCTTTTGAGATTCCGGACAAAATATATTCCACATCTAAGAATACTGACTCATACTGTAAACCAGGTGACACAAAGGGCCATCAGCTATAAGTGTAGCTCAGAGCAGAAGAGGTTTGCAACAGTCCCAAGATGTAGGGTAGCCAGTTTTGATACTTGGTTATTTGTACCTTCTTGGTGCCACCAGTATCCAATGCTATGTAAAATTTATGGCAAACTCCACAGGGAGAATTCCAACACAGCCCTCTGCACCATTAAAACAGGACCATACTGTATGAAGCAGAGATTTATGGACTTTTTAAAAACACTTTTGGTGGCCTACTAGGCCAGATCATGGGACAAGTGACCACATATCAGGCATTACCCATCAAGAACTAGATTCTGTCAAACTCAACAAATCACATCAGACAGGCAGCAACAGTTCATCTTAGGTTGACCAGGTACCTTTGGGACTGAGCACAGTTGTGACCTAAGGGCACCATAGGCTGGCATGCCAGCCCCTCTCCCCCAGTTCACATCAATGGCTATAGGCAGGATCTCTAACAAACTGCTGGACTTCAGAGGGAAAATTTCATATGAAGAGGTTCTGTGAATTCAAGTTGAGAATAGAGGGCAGTTGCACTACAGCCTCACTTGATAGCAGCCTTTTTAAATCTTTTTTTTAAATTTTATTTATTTATTTGTTTGCTTGTTGTTTATTTGTTTCTTTATTTATTCATTTTGTGGCTGGCTCAGCCTGCCCTGGTGGTGGCGCTGGCGCAGCATGTGGTGCCGGGGATCGAACTGCAGTCCCCGCAGTTGCCTGAGCCCTCCTAAGCAGGCGCTCCAGACCACTGAACCATCTCGCTGGCCCCTAATTTTCTTTTTTTTTTTTGGTGGGACCAGGGTTTGAACTCATGACCCTGCACTTGCCAGGCAGATAGCAGCCTTTTTAAATGTATTTAGTACAGGGTCTATAGGGTCTCACTACACAGATCAGATTCATAGTGATCCTCCTGTTTTCAGTCTCCCAAGCTCTGGGATTACAAGCACGTGCCACCATGCCCAGTCTCAATCACTGTCTCAGTGTGCCCCAGAGGCAGGGCTGGCATGGCATGCCAGGGATTGAAGCCTGGTCCCTGTGCCTACTTAAGCAGGTGCTTTAGCCCGTGGAGCTATCTGGCCAGGCCTTGATAGCAGCTTTGAAGAACAATGGCCAAGGGAAATTTGCGAGCAGAGCTTTAGGAGATGTGCTTGGCCATCTGTTTTGTGTGGGTAGAGAAGTTTACAAATTAGGTAATGATGATGAGTATAGTGATGAATGGCCTACTTGGCTCACAAGTGGCTACAAGTGGCCTGGAAGAAAAAAAGATTAGGGATAGTAGATATGGGAAAGAAATATGAAGTTAGATATATGGACTAGGGCAAAGTATAAAGATCGTTGTACATCACATGTTAACGCCCACCAGAAAGCTTCTATCATGGAAGAGGCAACAATAAGTAGGAAGACAAAGATGTCTTGACCATTTAACTTTAGCTAGACTCTTTCATCAGCCATAGTACATCAAGTGATCATTGTGGCAGAGACAGAGGCAGAAAAATCTAGCAGCATAGGCTCCTAGTACAAAGGCTGATCTGGCTTCTGCTGTGCTGAATGAGTTCCTGTCTTGGGGTGACAGTTGACCCCTCCATCCTGGCAGACCTCTAATTCATCCTGACAGAACTAACTATATTCTGGGTACTGATTACCTTTCCCTCCTGCTAGACCTCAGCCAGCACCACTGATTTCCCAGTATTCTCAGGTAATATTTCATCCAATAGTGGTCCCAATTTACTTTCTTCAGTGGAGGTTCAGAAATGAGTGCATAATCACAGTACTGCCTGAATGAGTCACAAACTGTGTTGTCCAGGCCCAGCTGGGCAAACGGGCTGGAATGGTCTGCTGAGGGCTCACTGGAACCTGCATCATGGAGGCAGATGCCATGTTTATCTACTGTTATATGGCACTATAACTTGGTCCTGCAGGATTAGGTTATCATCTCCAAGGTGGGAATCTTCCAACACAGGACTTAGCAAAAGTCCTATCAAGCTGTCAACTCCAGCTGCCTCCTGGACACTTTGGGTGCCTTATACTAGGGACCCAAAGACAAGAAGGAGTCATCCTTTGGCCCAGAGAACTCATCTGGGTGTTCTTAAGCATTCATTGCCTGTTGTGATAGCAAATAGACAAGCATAGTGCAGCACCCCTGGCTTGGGAAGGTATCAAGGTCCAGAATCTTCAGGTACAAGATGTCAAATAAGCGTAACTTCAGTGGAGACTTGGGCAGATAAAGGAGAATGGATGACATGTAGATGATATGCACCAGTACTGACTCCCAGATAACCGTGGCACTGGTTTAGTCTGTCCCACCACCTTCTTCTTCTGTTCCCACCAGGAATCCTGGAGGGACTGCTTTTAAAATTGACCTCTTGGAAGAAAAAGGTTTTTTTTTACCAGCTGATCAGAGGCAGACTGTGGCATCTCCCCCTTCCTGCATCCTCCTGCTTTCTTTCTTTCTTCTTTGGAAAAGTATTTCCACAACTGCCCACTGAACAGCCACAAATATGAGCCTAATAATGGAAACTACTGTCACTCCTGCACTGCCCCGCTCTTCCAGGCTCCACCTCTGCCCTCAGGGTGGGGGTGGCAGAGGCCTGGGAGTTGCCAACTCTGCCCATTGGGAGGCCTCTCTTCTATTATGTTTTGCTTTTTCTTTGGTGGGGAGATAGGCAAGAACGCTATTATATATCTGAATTATTTTTCTTTATTTTTTTCGAGACAGGGTCTTGTTATTCAGTTCAGGCTGGCCTTGGGCTCACTTTTGTAGCCCAGGCTGGTCTTGAACTCACACCAATTCTCCTGTCTCAGCCTCCTGAGTGCTGGGATTATCGGCATGCGCCACGGCTATCTGAATTTTTAAAACCTGTTTTCTAACAAAATACTTTCTGGTTTATACGTTAATAACTTTTGCTCTCCTCTCACCTCCATGGTAGCTAGTTTGACTTTAGGGGACTGGGGCTGAAGGCATCCCAGAGATCTTGGAGGGTGGACAGAACAGGACGGTGTCCACAGCCCCCATCACTTGATTGAATTTTCCTCCTCTGGAGAAGTGTAACGCAGTACGAGGGGCAGCGCTTCAACTGTGACTAAAAGGAATGGAGAGCAGGGGCGGCCTTTGTGGGGACAGAGGATCAGTCAGCCAAGTTAGCCTTGCCGCTCGAGACAGCCTCCCTTAGGGATCCGAAGGTGACCAGCTCAAACGCCAGCAGCTGCGAGGCCCAAAGAAGCAACTCACCTTTGCCCTACTTATAAGCCCCGCCCCTATCTGTCCACTGTCCTTATTGGCTGCGCAGCCGCCCAATGGACCGGTGGGAACGAAGAGCTCAAGTTGTACGCTTGTCTCGCGAGAGTGGGTTACCCGCGGAGCAGCGCCGCGGCGATCTGGAGATTGAAGTGGAGGGACCCTTGGGCTGGTGGCAGCAGAGACCATGTTTCGGGCGGCAGTTCCGGGACAGCTCCGGCGAGCGGTGAGTCCGGACGGAGGCCGAGAAGGGGCGTCGCGACCTCACTTGCAGTCCCCGTGAGGGTCTTAAGAAGGTCACTGGCCCAGCGTGAAGCTTGGGCCCAAGGCTTGGGGCCTGCTTGGACGTCTTCCGGGCGCCCGCGGGGGTCAGGGGCCGCGGCCCCTCCTTCTCGCCTGTCCCCGCCCACCTAGTGCTTCTTCTGGGCACCTGCTGGTATAGGGGTCCCCGGCAAGGTCAGAGCCCTGTCCGCTGGAGCCTGGAGAGTCCTTCCGTGGCCAGAAACCCACGTCTAGGTTCAGGATGGCGGATGATCTATACTGGTGCCGGCCGACCTGCTTCTAGAGCATCAGGTTGTTGGTTAAATAGCCAGGGCACTGGGGACGGTGACAGGTACCTTGATGCCTTGAGGAGTGCCAGATCTCAAGTCCAGCACAATTCTCTCCCCTTCGGAGGACTCAGAAGATACAAATATTGGGGGAAAACAGTAGATGGGGACTGACGAGTCAGTCATTTACATTGTGGCTTCTGTACATTTTTCTAATTTATATTTCGGTTATGTTAGAGACAGGACTGCAAACTTTAGGTTAAAATTTTTCCTGATATTTCGCAATTTTTCCTTTTTTTTTTTTTTGAGAGGGGGATGCATTTGTAACTCGCTGGTCTTTTGTAGATGTTCCTAGACGTCTTCCTCCCCCTCCCTCTTTCTGCTCATTGTTGCATAAAATCCCTGACTGTGTTTCCTCTTAAAAGTTCAAGGTCGCATTCTTGGGGTCAGAGTCCTGTCTTTCCTCCAAGAGATTTTCTTTTTTCTTTAGAGGAAATAGATATAAACAAGTTAAGAGTCATGTTTTTTTGGGAAAATTCCAGGAACTATAGCCAGACTTACAGGAGAATGCTTGTCTCTGCCAAAATTGGAAGGCACTTTACCTTCATGGGCAGTTTACATGTCTGGTCTAATTGTGTTCGGGAAATTTGAAACAGTCTTTTCGTAAAACAGAAAAGGGAATAGTTAAAGTAACTCTTACTATGCACACAGTTGGCCAATATCCACAGGTTCCAAACTTCTGTTGTGGCTTGTCTGGGACTTTGACCTTGACTTATTTTAAAGTTGGAAGTCAGGCTTAGTAGAGGACCTGCTCAAAAGTCATTAGTATGTTTTACAACTTTTCATTACAAGCAGTTAAGAAATAGGGGGATGGATCTAGATAAAAATAACACATATTAAGCTTCTTAAATTTGGAAAGAATTTCGAACTCACAGAAAAGCTTCAACAAAGTACAAGGAATTCTCAAAACCCCTTCTTTGTTTTGGACAAGTCATAGCAGTTAGGCACATTTACTTTCTTTTTCTACATAATATAAATTACTGTATTATCTTTTTAATATTTGAGAGTATGGTGCAAACATGCCCTTTGCTCTTAATTGATTGTGTGTTTTAAAAGAACAAGGAGGTTCACTTTACTAATTATAGTATAATTGACAAAATTAGGAACCTTGACAGTGACAGTTTTTTATCTCTAGACATACAGATTTTGCCAGTTATCTTGTTAATATTGTTTATAGCAAATTTTCCTGTTCTGGTCTAAGACTTTCCAGATGCTTGGCATGTAGTTTGAATGTTTCTTAAGTGTTTGTTAGAAAAGTTCCTCAACCTTTTTTTGGCTTTGATAACTTTGACGTGTTTGAAGAATACAGGCCTGTTTTGCAGATGGTTACACAATTAGTTTTAGTTTTCCTCAGAGTTAGACTCTGTGTTCTTGACTGGGATATCACAGAAGTGATCTTACTATTCTCACTGTGCCATGTTAGGAGGCACATGGTGTTGGTTTATCACATTACCGGTAATGTAAACTTTAGTCACTTCGGTTAAGTCATTTAGGTTATGACTTGTTTGCCAGGTTTCTGCACATGAAAGTAATTATGCTTTCCTTTGTAATTTTTACCTACTAGGTGGAAAAATACATTGACACTAACTTTTTTGTTGTATGCTTTCCCTGGCCAGTCTTAGCATCTGTTGGTCATTCTTGCCTGAGAAATGATTACTCTAATGCAAAATGATTTACTAATTCCATCATTTCTTCTACATTTCTTAGTATTGAATTCTAATATATCATGATGGGAAGCCTTTTAGAGACAGCTATCCAAACTGCAACCCAAAACCTACTTATTTATCACAAAGTGCCACCTCTTCAGTTAAACCTGAATATTGAAGTTTTTGTTTAGAAAAAAACAGCTTATCCATTAATATCTTTTGTCTTAAAAACAACATGCATAGTATAGGTTCACCACCACTGTGCGATATGGAAGAACATCCCCTTGATTACTTATGTATTTGTGAACTCAGGTATCCTTATTTAGCAGTCTATCCTCTCTTACTGTCTTTGATTACTTTAATGCTCAGGTTGTCTCATATTTGAGAAGTGAAAATTTATTGGCTGTACTTAAACTTAATATTTAAATATGTATACTTAAATATATACATAACCATTGCTTATGTATATATTTATAATACCATAAAATTAAAATGGCTTATCACAAACCCCTACTTTTGAAATTTAAATAATTCTTTCTGTAGTTAACTGGTTTGCCAGGGATATAGCTCAGCAGCACAGTGTTGGCCTGGCAAGCATGAGGTCATGAGTTCAATTTCTGGTGCTCCCCCCCTAAAGTAGCTGACTGGTTTTGTTTATGAAGAAGATAACATTTTAAAAAATCAAACACATTTTTTTTAAAATAATAAAACTAGGAACTATTGAGGCTGGGGAAATAGCTCAATCATGTAAGTACCTGCTTGGCAAGCTTAAGGAACTGGGTTCAATCCCTGGTACTGCATGTTGTGCTAGTCACTGAAACCAGGCATGGTGGCGCACACTTGTAATCCCAGTGCTGGGGAGGCTGAGATAGTAGGATCGCTGTGAGTCCAAGCTGTGTAGCGAGACATTGTATCAAATAAATAAAAGATTTAAAAAAATGTTAGAAGCTATCTTTACAAGAAAGATTACCTGCAACTATTATCACACAATGTGAATGTGTGCTGGACATAGTGGCCTATACCTATAATCCCAACACTCAGTAGGTTTAGAGGCAAGAGGATGTCAGGGAGGTCAAGGCCAACTTGGGCTACATAGTGAGTACAGGACCAGGTTGAACCACATAGTGAGACCCTGTCTTAATTTTTTTTAAAGTGTAAATATAGTTAGCACTGCTAAACTTTACACTTAAAAATGATTCTGATGGTAAATTTCATAGCTTCTTAAAACCATAATTTAAAAAATTTAACCATAGTCTGTTAGAATGTTACTACTATAACTATATTCAGTTTCTAGTTTAGGACTGATTTGTGCCACTGAGCAGTGCCCTTCATCTTTGGAAGGGGTCTTTTAACAAAGTGAATTTTTTTTTCTGTCAACACTGTAGAGCCAGATAGCATGCTAAGAGCAATACAGGCAGGCATTTGCAGTTAGTTAACATCCATGTGGGGTTACTAGTTCAGTCTGACTTATTTGGTTAATGCTTTTAGAAAATGCTTTGTTGACTAATAAGATGCCAGAGACATTTTCTGTGGAGAAAAAGCAACAACTTTCAAGATTATTGATACCGTATCCATTGGCAGATGGCAGGACTGTCTATTAGTGATACTGTATCCATTGGCAGATGGCAGGACTGTCTGTCACATCTGAGAAACTGTGATACTGGTGTGAAGGAATACGTCATTTTTTTAGAGTCCACTGTGCAGTATGAATGAATGAAATTGAACCTTATTCACATATAAATTTTAATTTCTTTTGTAAGATGGAAGCTAGTTTTGGTGTGGTTCTAAAAGAAAATTTATTGTGCAGTGAATTCAATAAAATTGTGCTTCCTGCCAATTTCTCCTGAGAAACTGTCTGTTAAAGTAAAATAAATTGACTATTTTTAATATTATAATCAATGTCATATGACATTTCTGGTTATGAATAAATGCTACATTGCATTACTGAAGAGGTTAAAGTAATTTAAGTATAGAAACATTTAAGTACAAATGAACTACAAAAATACATTTATTATTACAAAATTATAAAATTATATTAAAATAGGAATATGTAACTTTATTCATGCTGTTTTATTTTGGTGGAGTTCAGAAGTAAGAAACCTTTCCAGTTCCTTCTCCCTTCATCCCATGAGTTTCCAAAGATGACTGGGTTTAAATTATCCCTGCACCTTCAGGTTGTGAGTAGCTTTTCAGAGCCCAGTGGTTTTCCTTTGATAGTCTGTGGCAGTTCCCTGCCTGAGCGTGCAGTTGCCATCCCTGGAGGAACCCCAAGAAATTAAACAACAAAAACTGTGTCAAGAGTAGTTGAGATTGAATGAGAGAGAGGAGTAAGTGGGCTTGTTGGACTTGAACTGTACAGGGTTGTTGGTTACTGTGAAGAAATGGATTCAGAGCAGAAGTGAGAACCCATGTGCTCTTATGTGAGGAAGGAGGGAAGGTGAGGAAGTTGAGGCAGTGTAATCGTTGTCTGTTCTTTTCAAAGTTTGGCTCTTGAGAGAATAACTGTTTTTTTGGTGACACTGGTCATTGAACCTAGGCCTTTACACTGAAGTATATACCCAGCCTGTTTTAATTTTATTATTATTTATTATTTTTTAATTTTAGGACAGAGTTTCTCTAAGTTACCCAGGCTGGGCTTGATCTTGATATCCTCCTGTCTCATCCTCTCAGAGTACTGGGTTTATAGGCAAATGATACTGTGCTATGATACATGATAGCCTCTTTAAGCTCTTCTCTCAGGAAGTATGCTATCTCAGCTGTGTAAAAGGTTTGTGGCTGGTACTGTTTGGAACCAAATCTAGTTAGTGGGCTATATATATTCTCTAAAAGAATAATGGGTATCTGTTTTAGTGATGTAACCATTTTATATGCTGCTTAGGCAGCCATCTTTATATATACTTAGGTGGTAAATTATCAGTGATAGAGGTACAGGTGCTTTTTCATTTAGTCAGTAGATAGTCACCAAGGACCAGCTGAGTACCAACCACAAGGTCAGTACTGAGTTTGCAGAGGAAAACAACATAGACTTGTGGGCAAACAGACAGAAGATAGACATTGAACAAATGATTTGAAATGTGATGAGCAATGTAGGAGGGATAAATAGGGAAAGGGTTAATCTTTTTCTAGAACTGGATAGTATGAAGGGGATCTGTCAAAAGCATTTTGCACTTGGAGAGGTCTTTAGCCAGTGATTGCCTAAAGAAATACAGTAACAGGCTGAAGAGTATACAGATTTAGTGTCATTTTCTTTTCTCACTTTGGACTTAGATCACCTTATTATTGTTTGTATTCTGCTTGTATCATGTAGGTTATCAGATACATATCTTACTTTTTAAATATGGTTATTTCCAGAGTTCAATTAAAAACAGAAATGAAAGCATTAGTCATATCCATTTGTTTTTCAGAATTAAAAACAATGATAGCAACCTAAAAATCCATGTGGACTCTGAAGTAATGTGGAACACAGTGAAGGAACCTTGGAAATTAGGAAAAGGTAGTCCTGCGATAAGAATATGCAGAGCAGCAACACCGCCCACCTGCTTCATTGCCCAGCTGTCTCTGTCAGCATTGTGACAGTACAACTTGTCCTGTTGCCTAGTCCTCTTCTTGAGCCTTCACAATGGTTCTCAACAGCACTCCCTAAAAAACCTCTTCACATCCATATCCATATAAGGAAGATTCAGGTGTGGTGACAGGTTCATAGGCATTTGTTCTGCATAATTAATTTCTTACCTTTTTTTAATTTTAAAATCATTATATTACATATTTTTTCTTACCTTTGTATTAAAATGGTACTAGCTGTTAGTTACTAGAAAAATGAAGGAAATACTGTGTTTCTTCTGTATGGTTCATATGCACAGTGTTGTAGAATCACTGAATTAAAATTTCTTTTTATAACTCACTATGTAGAACAAAATTATTAAAAGGGTATTTTTAAATCAACAGAATTTTTCCCCCTCCAGAATGTTTTTTAAAAGTAGTCTTTATTTCTTAGAATATTTTTAGGTTCATACATAGCAAAATCCTGCCAGAGTATGGTGCTCACAGACAGCCTGCTGCCTTACCCTTGCTGCCACCCCATATAAAAACACAGACCAGAATTGCTTGCTGTTGCTGAAGAACTTGAGGGACATTCTTGTCCCCCGATAGTATGGTTTTCAGTGGGGCTCATTCTTGATGACTTTGGACAAATGTTTGACGCCATGTGCTTACCATTATTGCATCATCCAGGATAGGTGCTCTGCCCAAACATCCTGTTTTCTGCGTGTGCATTTCTCTGCTCCTGAAACCTTGACAATCACTGATCATTTTTCTGTTTCTATAGCTTTGCTTTTTCCAGAATGTTATACTTGGAGTCACACCATATGAAGTCTTTTTTTAGACTTTCTTCTTCCACTAAGTAATATGCGTTTGAGGTTCTTCCATATCTTTTCATGGCTTGATAGCTCCTTTATTAATAAGCTAAAAATATTCCATCATATGAAAATACCACAATTTACTTTTCTCCTATAGAAGGATCTCTTGGTTTCGTCTGGGTTTCTGTACGTATAAATGAGCATCTCTGGTCACATGTGTACAGATTTTTGTGTTAGTAGTTGTTATGGTTTATGTCTAGTTGTTCCCCCAAAGCTTCATGCAGTCATGGGGCGGGAACTTCTAGAGTTTGAGATTTGACTCATGATCCACTGGGATTATATGTTTTAGTACTGATGGGATTATGGGTTTGAGTACTGCTGGGATTATGGGTGTGGCCTAAGGCAGATAGACTGAGGCAGAGAGCCAGAATGTAATATAAAGAGTGACAGAAAGATAAACTCTCTCTGTTGCTTTGTGCTGCCCTGGTTGGTTGGTTGCCTCTGTCGTGATCGTTGCTATTCCACCGCCATGAACTAGATGCTCTCTGCCCTGTTCTACTCAGCCTTGGGCCAGCCGAATATGGACTGAAACCTCCAGTAACTGTAAGCTAAATAAACCTTTCCTTCCTTCATTTTGAGTGTCATGTATTTGTCCTAGCAACGAGTAAAAAGTAACTAAAACAGTAGTGTACATTTTCAGTTCATATAGGGTAATCCCGAAGAAGTGTAGTTGCTGGATTATATGGCAGTGGTATGCTTAATTTTATAAGAAACTTCTAGTCTGTCAAAATGCTGCACCATTTTGCATTTCTGCTAGCAGTGAATGAGTGCTCCTCTTGTTCCATATACTCCCACTGTACTGTTTGGGCTTTTGGTCATTTTAATAGGTATGTAGGGGACTGTCTCGTTGTTTTAATCTGTAATTCCTTAGTAATGTGATGCTGAACTTCCCTTTGTGTGGTTACTGACCATATGTATGCTTCCTTTGGTGAAGCATCTTCAGCTTCTTTGGCTTTTTAACATTTTTGTTTTATTTTTATGGTGGTAGGGTCTGAGCCTAGGGCCCTGTACATACTAGATAAATGCGTTATCACTCTGCTGCATCTCTAGCCCTGTTTTGTCCATTTTTATTCATTTTTTATTTTATTTTTGTTTTTAGTATGGGATCTGCAGGATTTACAGGGTCTTGCTGCATAGATCAGACTCTTCTTGTTTTCAGTCTCCCAAGTGCTGGGATTATAGGTGCAGGCCACCATGCCCAGTTTCAATCAACATTTTAGTTTGCCCTGGGGCTGGAGCTGGCATGGCATGCCAGGAGTGGAACCTAGGCTACTGTACTCTGCCTAAGCAGGTGCTTTAGTCCGCTGAGCTATCAGGCTGGCCCTTTATTTTGTCCATTTTTAAATCATACTGGTGATTTGTTATTAATGAAATTCAGGAGTTCCTTGTATATTTAGATAGTAGTCCTTTAGGGAGTTTATCTTTTGCACATATTTCCTCCCAGTTTGAGGTTTATTTTCTCATTTTCTTGGTGAAGAGATTTTTTTTCACTTAGGAATGCTCTGTTGATTTATTGGGAATCTGCTGTGTGTTGGTACTCAAGAAGAGGTTAGGGTTAGTGTTAGATCAGACATGGCCCCATTAACACATAATTAGTAGCAAGTGGGGAAAACAAGTCAGTCAAACAAATATTAGTGTGTATGATAAGTGCTGTGCTGAAGGCAATATAGGTGCCATATTGGTGCTGGCAAAATTTACTAGTCTGAGGAGATCTAAAGGCTTTCACATGTAGCTAATGTTTAGCATTTAACATGTTATAAGAGCTCCACATACAGTATGTATTTAATCCTCACAGCTCTAACATTATCATTGTCATCATTGCCCCTGTTTACATCCAAACAATGGAGCCACAGAGATATAATGGTAGAGGTGAGATTCAGACTCAGGCAGGGTAGTGTGCCTGTGCTATTTATCACTGCAACTGTGTTAAGGCTTTTTGGTAGAATACTCCTTAAGTATTACTAATTAAAAGCTAATTAGGTAACAAGTTAAGAGATCCTCTAGGCAGGGAGAACAGTGTGTGGGTTGGGTACATATAGGAGGTCAGAAAGAACAGGACAAGTTGAAGTATCTGAAAATGAGGTATAAATGAGTGAGTGATGTATGGCTGGGGAGGTGGATCTGGCTAGTGTGCTATATTACAAAGGGGTAGGAGGCAATTAAGATGTGTTAGTGAGGAGACAGCATACTAGATTTACACCATGGAAAGAGAAATGAATGGGGAGGGAGCAAAATTGTAGGTAGGTATAAGTTGGATTGGGGCATCGATGGAGTAATTTAGGAGAGGGACAGTGACCTGCCCTTGGATTTGGCCTGATAGAGGCAGTAAACCAATTGGAAAGATGTTCTACTTAGACGGAAGAACTGTTATTACTTCAGAGGGTGACTAGAGGTGAAAGCTAAGAAAAAAACCAGAGATGACTCTTGGATCATGGTTTGGAATCTGGAGGAGTAGTTTTGGAAGTTGCTGGAGGAACAGGTGAAAGATAAGATTTTGATTTGTTGAATTTCAAAGCATTTGATAAGTCATGCAAGCTAAGCTCTTAGATAAACAAATATAACTAATTATTGGTCTAGCACTTAGGAGTGAGGTATTAACTGGTGACACACAAATGCATGCGCGCATGTGCGCGCGCGCGCGCGCGCACACACACACACACACACACACACACACAGAGTTCATTCTCACATAGGTGATAAATTAAGCCCTGAAAGTAAGAAGGGAGTAATCATTTCTGAAAACAAGGTATAGCCTGGAAAGTGTTCGTAATTTTGGTGAGGGCAAAAAACCAGTCGACAGAGGCATAAATGAAAGATAGAGTTGGAGAAGATGATATCCGAAGTACAGTGTGGACTAGTTGCTTTTAAACATGGAGTTTTTTAAAACTGGGTGAGTGAAACATACTTAAAGGTTGATGAGTAGGAACCATGGGAAAGAGTGATGTCAGGGACATACTGTTAATGAATGACATTGAAGAAAGCAGTCTCTGAGTAGATTTGAGAAAACGGACTGTAGGAGCCAGATGGAGGAATCAGACTCTGGAGAAGGAAGGTGCCTTGCAGCTTCCATTGTGATAGCCCAGAGCTAAGAATTTCTGTTGGGTGTGGGACTGGAAACGGAGTCCTGCCAGTGGCTTCAGTTTCTCTTGTGAGAGATGAAGGCTCCCTCTGATACGGGACAGCAGACTGTGCTGTGGGCCTGAGAAACATCAGGAGAGTACATGTGAAGTAGTTGCTGGGAGGGTGAGCCTGCCAACAGCAAGGGCTCAGGTCAGGCTGGTGACCAAGAATTTATGGTGACTCTGGCCTGCATTAATTACTTTCTTTGAATTCTAAGAATGTGGCTCTTTTTTCCTCCCATTACTTTTGTTAAAGAGAGTCCTAGGTGTAGAAAGGCAATAGGTTATATGATTTTACATATGTATATATACATATGTATACATATGTATATATATGTATGTATGTGTGTGTGTGTATATATATATATATATTCTGTTTTAAAGCCTTTTCAGTGATGAACTTGTACTTTTTGACAATTAGGAAATTCTATACCATTATTTTACTTAAAGTAGGATTTTAGAGTTGTAGAACTTTTGGAGCTGGAAAAGAGGCCTGTGAAATTATTGACCCACATATAAAACAACAACAGATGATGATACATTGACGTGAATCACTAATTCAGAACCCAACTCGAGTCCAACTTCTTAGACTTAGAACAACCTGGCTGTACTTCCTAGCTGGTAACCCTTAAGCTCCAGTTTTCTCATTTGCTAAGTCAGAGTAATAGTACCTATATCATAAAAGTTTTTGTGAGTTTTAAATAAGACATACTCCATAAGACTACTTAATGTAGTGTTTTATAAATGTGAGTTGGTTAATCAGATTAAAGCAAAGCTTAAGAGTGCATTCTAGCAGTGCTCCTTGCTGAATCTCCACCTTGTGCTGTGTGGTGGTTCCTGAGCTTTTCTGGAACCCTTTCACAAAGGTAATTTGAAAACTTTGGTTCCTTTGCCTGAGTTTGCATAAGAGGAAACTGGGCTCCAAGTTGAGGAGTAACATTGGAATGCTCTCCAGGCTCACCTAACCATTACTGTGGAATTATGCCATGTAGTCATGTTAGCAGCTATAGCTGATCTCTCCGCACAGTCAGAAATGGAAGGTAGAATACCAAAGTTGAAGGAAGCTTAGCGTTTTTAAAAGTATAAAGGAACCTGTAAATATAATATGCCTTTGTGATGTTTGTAGGGCTTAGCAAACACTGATCAGGTAGGTGAAGTGAGTGGATTCTTTTGTTTTTTTACTCTTATAAATATCATTTTGAGCAGT
>PVKN010017848.1:0-17127 GCA_004027915.1 Capromys pilorides
GGTTTCTTTTTTCCACATTTTTACCAGCTTTTGTTAGTTTTTCAAGTCCTTCATAGTCTTGCTTACTGAAGTAAAATGCAAACTGGTTAGTTTTCACTTGCATTTCATTAATGACCAGAGATAGTGTACAATTCTTTTTCTTATATTTGCTGGTCACTTGTACTTCTTTTGGGCATTTAATTTATTTTTGAAGTCCTTTATCTAGGTACTTAGTTTTTTACAGCTACCATGATTCCTTTCTGATGTCTTTTTTGGTAGATTCATTATTGCTGTATTATTGACTTTTTTATGTGTTGATTTTGTATCTTACTACATTTTTGAACTTATGTATTAGTTCCAAAGTTTTTCTCATAAAGTTTTTCTGGGTCTTCTTTGTAAAGGATCATATCATCTGAAAATAAATGTTTGGCTCTTGCCCTTCTTATTTGTGTCCCTTGCGTTTTTTTCTCTTGCCTAATTTTTCTAAATGTTTAAGAACTATATTGAATAGTGGTAATGAGCATAGACACTCTTGTTTTACTTTTTATTCTAGAAGGACAGTTTTCAATTTGCCTAAATTTAGTATGGTGTTGCCAGTTGCTTTGGTGTAAGTGGATTTTTTTCAGTTTGAGGTTAGGTCTTTCTGTAGCTTTTTCCAAAGTTTTTACCATGAATTCATTTTTGGTTTGGTTAAAGTCTTTCTATATCTATTGAGATGATCATGTAATGTGTATCCTTCTGTTTATATGGCATTGTGGTCACTTGTTCCTGGGGTATAATATTGGACAGCAACAACTTAAAAGAGGGTAGGTTTATTTTGGCTCATTATTGCAGTCCTTGTGTGGTTGAGTTTCCATGGGAAACAATTTTATACAGGACACACAATTTATAGGCTTATTTTATAATATTCACCCAAAGAGTCAAAAGCAAAAGATTGTGGAGATCTATCCACACACTAGAGACCAAAATAGTTCAGCTGAGGTCTGAATCCCAAGGTGGTGTCGTACATGAGTCCAGCTGAAGACCTAGAGCCCATGGCAAAGCCCCCGACCCCATGAATCCAGCTGGAGATCCAGAGCCCAAAACAGTGCCTGATGCAAATCTACTTCAAGGATCTGTGCTGAGATGGCCCAAAGATCAGGGTTAGAACTACAAAATTTGTGCCAGCAGGATGAAGGATCTGTGCCAGCAAGCTAAGGGATCTGCACTGAAGCCAGGAAGCAACATTCAGGTAACAGTTACCCTCAGAACAACCGTAGCCATCCTCAGCAATAACGGGGTCCCAGCTTCTCTGATGAGAACAGCTGAGTTCATATCAGGAAACCCAGCATGATAATCTACTCCAGGAGAGTCAACAGCGCACCTTTTCCCACACCTTCTGTGGCATTGGCAGCAATCCTCAGGGTCACCTTCCACACCAAGCACCACGCTAACTTGGTTCAGCAGGGTATGAAGGTGACATTAGTTAATCCACCACATGTATGTTAGCTAAATTAAAAGCAGAAAAAATTCTGTGAAGGACCTTTGTAGAAGAAAGCTGCTCACATCATGGTAAGCAGGAAGTTCAATGAGAAGGGAGAACTAGGAAGGAAGATATGCCCTTCCAGGTTACTCCTTCAGTAATCTGCGCTAGTGAGACCCCATATAATAGCAGCAAGTCAGCTTTAGTGTCCCTGTGAGCCAGTTATGTTCCAAAAACTGCACCTCTGAGTGCACAAGGTTTGGAGTTTGTTCCTGATGGAAATCATAACAGATACTTTACTTTTTTTTTTTTTTTTTTTTTTGCGGGACTGAGGTTTGAACTCATAACCTCGCACTTACCAGGCAGATACTTGTGCCACGGAGCTATCTCCCCAGCCCCTACATTTGTTGATTTGCATATGTTGTGCCATCATAGGATTCCTGGGATGAAACAAGGTTGGCCATTATATGTCATCTTTTTAATGATTATTTATTTATTTTATTATTTTTTAAATGATTTGTTGCATTTTGTTAACAAGTATACTTTTGAGAATTTACCGACGTATATTCTTGAAATACTCTTGAATGATATTAGTCTGTATATTTATTGTACACTACCTGCTGGGTTTTGGTATCAGAGTAATGCTGGGCTAAAGGATGAAATTTGCTATTGTTCCTTCTGTTATTTCATGAAAGAGTTTGAGAAGTATTGGTATTCTCTGAAATTGTGAAATACATGACTGGTAATGAACTTTCCATAATTAGGGGGTGTGTTATGGTCTCAATTTCATTCTTGTCATTGTTTTGTTCAGGGTTTTTTGTATCTTCATCCAATTTTGTTAAGTCACGTCTAGAAATTTATCTGTTTCTACTAAAGTTCTCCAGTTTATTGGAACTTGATTTTAAATAGTTTCCCATAATGCTCTTAATTTTAGTACTATTTTGACGTCTTCATTTTTTAATTGCACTAATTGATACAGATCTTTTCTTTCCCTGTTTTTTTTTTTTTTTTTAGAATTTAAATTTGAGCCTTTAATACTAAGCTCGGTGCCTTCCTGACTTCAACTCACGCAGGAGAGAAGATAGAGAAGCATGCCAAATGACAGAGAACAGGGTTTTTATATAGAAACTATTTTCCACTTAGCACGTACTGATTTTTGAAATTAATCATTTGTAATCTACCAATGCATATAGGCACAATTTACAAGTTAACTAGACAATAGATTGAGTACAAGGTCTAAATGAACTTCCTCTGATCTTTAGCAGAATGAAATCATTAACTACATTCCTATATGGTTCAACAGGTAGTCAGGCCTAAACTTAATTATCACTTACTATACAGGGGCTGATTGTTTTAGGCCCATATACAGCAACATGAATCACTTTGACTTAGGTTATTACAATCCAACACATTCGGAGGTTATCAGCTTTTGACCCACACAGATACCATGTCCTATTACCAAGAGCAGTTATAAAAACAACTCATCAATCTGGAGGGAATTTCCTGGACATGTGGACTTAAGGTTGTAATTTTTAAACTACTGAGGAGTCTTGAATGCCCTGTTACTAATTTACAAAGAAGTTACCTCAGTGAGTCTGAAATCTAAGTAACCCATTACATTCCCCATTGGTTTTTGTACATGATTCAAATCTTTGAGTCTTTGTTTTATTGATTGTAATTACATTCCATTAAAGGTTCACAATTTGATCTCAGCAATATTAATTTTATAGATTGTATTTGATTTTGAACATATTTAGTTAAATAATTTATGAAATAGAGCCTGATAGAGCTAAGAAAAACAGGAGAACAGGTCCAACTGAGGAAGATACCAGGTCATTTATACTAGGAGACATTGAGAATAGTCCCCAATTTTTGACAAATCTCTAAAGTCAATTTTTTTGTTACATTATGCTCTGTTTCATATGTTGTTCTATTTTGCCAAATAAGAGATTTTTAAGCAACATTAAATATCATAGCATATATTTAAATTTTTCTAGTCTTATACATTTGTGACTCTTTGTGGTGATGTTTTCTCAAATTATTTTTAGATAGGATCACTACTGCTAATCTACTCAAACAGCAAGGAATATTAGTTGACAACAGAATCTGAGTATGTGGATTTTTCTAGAATTCAAGGAGGGAGGAGAGTCAATATCTCCAGTGGCCCCACTGGTTTTTGTGTCGTCTCTCAAGCTGTAATATCAGCCAGGGAGTTTCCTCCTTTGTCTTGAGGTCTGGCCTGCAGCGAAGTGCATCTGTTTCTCTCAAGGTGCAAAGTCACCTTGTCTTTTATTTTGTCTCTTTGGGGGCCAGCCCTGTCTAACTGCCTATAATAGTTCTAGCAAACTCTGCTGTCTATAATATTCCCCTCTGGTGAAGTAACCTAAACTGCCACGTGGGAACTATGGGTGATTACTGCTCTGGCTTCTTCAGGCTGAAAGGGGTCGTAGTTGTTGACGGCAGTCAGAGATACTCTCCAGAGGATCTACCTAAAAAGCCCTCAATAGACGCCTGACATTTTTTATGTTGAGTAGATAGAGTTGTTTTAAGTCTGGAGAAAACAAAGCCAAAGAAACCATTAAACGTACATGGGCCAAATAATATAAAAAAACATCAGCAGGATAATTATTAATACAGTCAAAATGATTTTTACCAAGTAAATAGTAATGACTATAACAAAGATGACAAAGATAGGGTCAAGGGACCTCAACATTTTATATAGCATTGATTTGATATCTAATATTTTGGACAGCTATTGAGACATTAGAGGGATCTGGAATGTTACAACATTTTGTAGATCCATTAGCAGAGATCTCTTAAATTGGGGCTTAATCTCTTTTGATCGTCTATGACCACTGGGTATTGTCCCAAATAAATTGGCCAATCTTATTGTTACTGGGGCACATGAATTGCTGGGCCTATGGAAAATACTGAGTACTCTCTGGTTTGTAAGTAGAGCCACTGTCTGGGTAACTGACACATCTGCATGAGATCCATTAAAAGTTTTAACAAGCCTTTTTCTTATATTGGCAATTAACATGGGTTTCCTCAAGCTGAGAGGAGCAGGGATTCTAAAGGAGCAAGCACCTTTGACTGTGAGATTCCCATACGGAATACAAAAAAAGAGAGATCTGGACGTCTCCACTTCACCTCTTAATTGATTTCCCCTCAAGGTATCCCATGAGTAGACCACTCCAGAGCAGGTGAATGCTCTTGGAGAGAGGAGAGACAAGATCTGACCAGCATATCCACCTGCAGACTGGTGCACAATCCTTGTCTCCCGAGAGTCTCCTATACCGTGCAATCCATGTACTTAGAATATTTGTGTGACAGTAATGTTTACATGAGGAACCATAACTGTTTCATGAAAAGATGAGTTAGGAGCAGAGCACATCTCTTACAGTGCTGTAAAACAGACTAACTTTTGAGATAAACAGAAGAGACAGTTGACTGGAAGAATCTTGTCCTGGGCCCTAGGGCAAAGAAATCTTCTAGATACTTACGTTCTTTCATCTAGTCATCAGAGCAGCTTTTCCTATTAAATCTTTAGAGCTCACAGGTAAAAATTGCGTTTATCATCTAGCAATCACGTTTTACATTTTGGTAAAAACACTTTAAAGCTGACAAAAATTTTTTACTCTTAGTTAACATGTAAGGTACAGATGTAAGTCATCCCTGATAGCCACTGTAGGATATAAACTACTGCAAGCTGTTTCAGCCTAATTTCTGAAGGAGTGACTCATTAAACTGTCTTACTGAAAAACTCAGGTAGAATTTTTAGTTTACTAGCAGAGAGAAATAGTACAATAGGCAAAGGGAGATCTTTTAATGGTCAAGAGCCAGTTTCCACCAAGAAACCTTTGGGTCTGGCCACTACCCTTCAGGTGTTCTTAGTTTCTTTGACTTACACAAACAGAATTCAGTCTCCAGAAAGGAATCTAGTTGTATCTCTGGTCAACATTCCATCAGCTGTAGGCTTTAATGGGGATTCACCAAAGAATGGCTAGGGAAACCTGTCCTCTGCTTCGAAGGGTGGCAGCTGCTCTAGGAGCATTTACTACCTGGCAGAGTAACCACTTTTTGTCCAAGCTCTGTGAGGAATAGTTAAAAGCTTGAACAAGATCGTCTAGCATTTCACAGTATAGGCTTTAAAGTCCCAAAAAGTTATTACACACCTAAATAATTAGGCCTAGGAGAAAAGGTTATGGTCCTCCATTGCACTAAATGCGTTTTGGTCCCATAAATGTGGTGCTTTTAGAGATAGCTTCTTCTGGTGTCACTCAGAAGCTAATTCTCTGCACTGTGTCCCAGGTTTAGCCTCCTGGAGGAGACCTGCACAGAATACTAAACCAGGACATGGCTTTTATATATATCCTCCTGGACAGGCATAGTCCTCTTTGTCTCATCTGACCCAGAGATGGGGTATGTGTCCTTTTTCTATAATGACTTCCCTGTCTTTGGCCTTTAACAAACTCATTTTCTAAGGGCTTCATTTAGTTGGAACAGTCCATATTATTCTCCTAATTGTACATGCCTCTAAACAGGAAAGTACAAAGAGGTAGGAAAATCAGGAGTAAAGTCAAAGCGAGGAAACTGGAACAGAGCAGACCTGACATTTCCTCTAGCATGTAGAGGGGGATCAGAACCAGTCTATCTCAGTGACACCTGTCCTCTAAGTCTTTAAGAACGGTTGCCGACCTAATGTCATTTAGTTGGCAAAAGGAGTCCCGTGTTTCATAGACAAGCATGTATATTTCCTAAGTCCAAGCTAGATTTGAAAGTTCTATTTTATAGAAGTTTACATAAAGTTCACTAGGAGGCTTACTAATGTTACTCTCTCTAGCACTGTTGTCTAAAGTCAGGCAAGGAATACCAGTACATTTAACATGTAGTTCAAATGCAGTGTATACAAGTGCTCAACAGACATAAAATGTCCTATAAGAAAAATATCTTAACCTTATAACATTTCCTCGTTTTAACTTAGACTTACAACACAACATTTTGACCAGTATTTTAACAGAACCATGTGAGATAAAACATAAGCAGTTATAAGTAATTTTAACCAAACTATATGAGACAACAAAATATGAACAATTATGAACAATGGGCAAAGACATCAACATGTAAAGCATAAAATTTGTTACCTAAGCAAGTCCCAATTCAGAATTTATGAGAAAAAAAAAGCAAACTCATACCTCTGTCTAATGATCTTGGTGGGAAACTCCAAATGATGCAGAAAGAAAAAACTGATCTAGGGTGGATGATCTCCAGTAGGGAACCTCCAAATGATATAGGAAACACCAGTCCCCAACCTGAAAAGTACCTGGGATGAGTTTGTGTTCTCTAAAACCTAAGAATGAATTTTAGGAACAAGCGGAGGTAATGAGCAGAACATATTTATTGAGGGAAAGAAAGCTGTCCAAGAAGGGGACAGGAAGGGAGTCGTGAGTGGGTGTCCCCAGGAAGCTGTTTCTTCCAGGGACTTTTATAGAGAAGACTTGGGAACTCGCTTAGGTGGGTATGAGGTGGGACAAAGACTATGGTCAACCAATGAGATTATAAGCACCATTGCACACATAATATTGATTAAAATTGGGATCCCATCGGAAAGCAAGTCACATAGCAAGGAGGTAAGAACACCACATATTGAGCTTGGACTCATGATTCTTTCCACACTCTTTCAAGGTGATTGAAACCTACTTAGAATATCAATCCCTGATGCCCATCCCTAGGGAAGTAATTAGTTGCTTTGATTTATTTTTGTCTTGAGATCTGGCCCACGGCGGTGGAGGAGTGTCTGTTTCTAGTTGTAAAATCACCTTGTCTTCCATGTTGTCCTTGAGGACCCTGTCTGATTGCCTATAATATTTCTGTCTAATTCAGCTGCCTACAACAAGTCCATATTCAGCTGGCTCCGGTAGAGTGGCACATGGGAGAGGGCAACCTTTCTTGGTGGCAAGCAAGAGCAAGAGTGCTGGGAGAGAGCTAGCTCTAGCTCAAGCAGCTAACTTCTCTTCCTACCTTATGTTGAAATGCAAATCACCTGCCCCAGGCAAGTGTGGCACCTATTTGCACAATACTCCATTACAAATTCCAGAAGCCGCTCCCTGACTGCATGAGGCTTTGGGGGGACACCTATGCACAAACAATAACAGTCTCTCTTTTTTTTTATTCAGAGTACCATAAATTTCAATAGGTAGATCTTTTTACATACGTAGATTGATTCCTAAGTATTTTACTTTTTTTTGGATGCTATTCTGAAGGGTGCTCTTTCCCTAATTTTGCACAAGTTGTTTGTGTACAAAAATGATACTGATTTTTGACTGTTGACTTTGTACAATGCTGTTGAAGTTGGTTCTTAAATCTAAAAGTGGTTTGGCGGACTTTCTGGGTTCCATGTAGTCTATGTAGAGTGCCATGTTATCTGCAAAACTTATTCCTTTTATTACTCTCTCTTGTCTAATTGCTGTGGCTAATATTTCCAGAACTGTGTTGAATATAAGTGGTGATAGTGGATATCTTTGTCTTGTTTCTGATTTTCAAGTGAAAACTTTTAGTTTTTGTCCACTTAGCATGAGATTTGCTGTTTGTTTGTAATAGATGGCTTTTATCAGCTTGAAGTAAAGCTTATCTGTTCCAATATCTTCTTTTTTTTTTTTTTTTTTTATCATTTTGGCATCTACTCAGGACATAAGAGAACCTATAATGTAACATCGTCTAACTCAGTGGTATCCCAAATTTTCTGTTCAAGATATTATGGGGACAAAGAGGAAAGGGATCAATGATGTATAATGTGCCCAAGGAAAGTCACCTAGAGAGAAAACATTCTCTCGGGCTTTCACAGAGAGCAAATTGATCAAGCAATGATCATGAGTCGTCCAGATATTGACAAAAGTTCTACAAGACGCTGTACATGGTTTCAAGGTAAATCCTGAGGGAATTTGACTGACCTTGTCAGATGCAAAAATTACATGTTTTGTTATATAAGGTCTTGCTTTAACTTGACTTAATCACCCAACAGAAAAGTTTAACCAGGAGGCATAAAAAATAAAGCTAGATTAGTATGCTGGGCTGTAAAAGGCTCAAGGCAACAGCTCCCAACATTGCCAGTTCTGCCGATAACCCACTGCTATTATGGAATATTGCTGTGTGTATGCAACTACTTTCTCTTACTTCAGTGAGAAGAAATATCTGTACCAATAGTGTTTAGAAAAGTTATCATGTCTGCATCTTGTACTCTGATCAACTACTAAGAAGACAACAGTATGTATTTTATCAATCATTGTGGCTGTCCTACTAACGTGTTTTGAAACTATCTCAATGTTATTTCTTATTAAAAGTAATAAACTTTTTGGCGTCTATTGAGATGATCATGTCATTTTTTTCTTTGTCTCTGTTGATGGAGTGTATTACATTTATTGATTTACATGTACTGACCCATCCCTACATTCCTGGTATGAAACCCGCTTGGTCATAATGTATAATTTTCTTGATGATTTGCTGCCTTCCCTTTATTAGTATTTTATTGAGGATTTTTTTCGTTAAGCGGGTTGACCTGTAGTTTTCTTTTTTAATTGGGTCTTTCTCTACTTTTGCTATCAGCGTAATACTTGCCTCCCAGAATGAATTGGTGAGTGTTGCTTCCCTGTTGGTCCCTTAATTGCATCATGTATATTTATGATTGTTATCTCTTCATGTTGAAGTTTTCCCCTAACAAGTATATAGCGACCTTCCTTATCTCTCTTGATTATTTTTGGTTTGAAGTTCCCATCATCTTTACACAGAATAGCTACTTCTGCTTTTTTCTGGGTGCCTGTCACATGGAATATTGCTTTACATCCTTTGACTTTCAGTCTCTGAAGTTCCATTCTGCCAGTCTGTTTCTTTTGATTAGTGAATTGAAGCATTGACATTAATACTTACAACTGATGTGTATTGGCTTATCTTTGCCATGTTATTTTCTTGCTCTTGGTTCCCTATGGGGTTTTCTATGTTTAGTTGCTTATCCAGCTTAGTAGTTCCTTGCTGTTGTTGTTCTTGGAATTGTAATTTTTGTCTCTTTCTAGAATGTTTCTCAGTACTCTTTGTAGTGTTCTTTGTCATACAAATATTTTATTTCTCCATTAATTTTGAAAGATAGTTTGGCAGGGTACATTAATCTGGATAGGAAGTTGTTTTCTTTCAGAACCTGAAATAAATTCTCCAACATCTTGCCTTGTTTCTGTTTAAAAATCTGTGGTGGTTCTGACAGGCCTCTCTTAAAAGGTGATCTGTTCCTTTCTCTTAATAGCTTTTAATTATCTTTTCTTGTGCTAAATTTCTGGGATGTTGATTATTACATGTTGGAATATAGGCTTATTTTGGTTATGGCTAATTGGGGTTCTGTGTACCTCACTTATCTCTATGTCAGACTCTTTTCCCATGCTTTTGAAATTCTTGCTATTATTCTTCAAATGGTCTTTCTATGTCATTTGTATTGCCTCCTGTTTTTTCATTGATACCTATCAATCTTATTTTGTTTCTGTTTGCATCATCTTCTAGATGTTGAATTATTTTCTGGTTCTTTCTTGCTTTTAAGAGATCTTCCTTGTCACAATTGCTGCAGCCTTATCTTCATGATCTTAAAGTCTGGCTTCGGTTTTGTTCCAGCATCTTTTGCCAGCTTTCAGTGTGATTTATAATTTCCTGATACCTCTTTGAATCTCTTTCATGCTTTTTAATTGTTTCATATTGTTTATTCAAGGTCCCATTCTTTTCTGTTGTTTCTCTATTTTTGTAATCTATATTTCCTTTAGATAATGCTACACAATTCATTCATTACCGTTGTCATTTTTTTTTTACCTGAGAGATTATTTCTGATCTAATTTCCACTATGGCTTCCTGGAGTTGTTTCTTTACTTCAGTTACTATTATAGAAGAGATTTAAGAGGTGTAACTTCCAATTTCTTCTATGACATTGTCTCCTGGATCTGTCCTGGGTAGGTTGGGTGTCTTAAGGTTGAGTTTTCCTCTTTGTCTTGACATTTTCTATTAAAAAATTAAAATTTTGCTTTTTCCTGAAGATTCTTGTAAGTTTTAATAGTGATAACTATAATACTATTATCAAAGCCTCTGTCAGAAAAGCCTATTCTTCAGGGATATCTTCTGTTTGCAGGAGGTTCTTGGTTTGTGTCTGTTCGAAGATCCTGCCTTCATTGTTGAGAATGGAATATTAGTTTGTGTTTGAGTCTCTCAAGTCTTTTCCCATAGCACATGGCAAGGTAAAGTGTATTTTTATATGACAACATCAGTCTTAGAATTAGCAGTTTGTGTGTGATGTGTTTCCCCTTGTTCGAGTGGATTTACCCTGGGTTTCTCTGAGCAGGTTCCCATTTTCCAGGCAATTCCTGTGGTGTGGGAGGATTGGTCATACACTCAGGTTCCTGTGGACAGAGGCTCCCTCAGTGGCAGAGGGTTAGTGGGCCAAGTCTCTCCCTTGCATTGTGGCTCAGCAGTTTCCTGGATGGCATTTTGGTGCTGGCCAGTAATTTTCATTTTATTGATTTCCACTCTAACTTTGTATTTTATTTCATTCTAGAAATTTTGCATTTGGGCGGGCGGGCGGGCTTTCTTTCTTTCTTTTTTTCTTTATTTCTACGGAAGGGTCTACAGGGTGTTCAGGGTCTCACTACTAGACTGGACTCATAGTGATCTACCTGTTTACAGCCTCCCAAGAGCTGGTATTACAGGTGCATGCTACCAAGCCCAGTCTCAATTGCCCTCTCAGCATGCCTCTAGTGGGCGGGGCTGCCCTGCAGGCCCAGGATCAGACCTGCATCTGCTTGCAGGTGCTTTAATCCAGTGAGCTGTTTTGCCCGGCCCTGGGTTACTTTCTTATTTCATAGAACATGACATAAATTATTTGCTTGGTAATGCTCTTAATTTTGTTAACTGTGGACAGTTACAGCTTTCATGCTGCTCTCTGCCTTGTCCTCCAGGTTTTGGTGTATTGCACTGGCATTGTCTTTTGATTTTAGGAAATTTTAATTTTTCTTTTTTTTTCTGATTTCTGCTGTGACTTGTTGATTTTTAGGAAATATATTTTTTAATTTACATATTTTTGTGTAGTTTTTTTGGCTTTTACTTTTAATTTTCACTTCATTGTGTTCTGAAGGTATGCAGGAGTTTATTCTAACTATTTTATATTTATTTCAGCCAGCCTTATTGTCTAAGATATGGTGTTTTGAAGAATTATTCTGTGGATAGTAGAGAAGAATATGTATTCTGCTGGTATTGAAGGAAATATTCTATATATATCCTATCCATTTGTTTAATGACTTATTTACTTCTGGTATTTTTGGGTTTTTTGCTTGGTTGACCTATTTGTGAAAATGGGATATTGAAATTGTCTAGTATTGTTTGTTTGTCCTTTTGTCTCAGTCACTCTTCTCTCATTGGTGGGACAGATACCTGACACCCAAAATGAAGGAAGAAAAGGTTTGTTTAGCTCACAGTTACTGGAGGTTTCATTCCATATTCAGCTGGTTCCTAGGCAGGCTGGCACGTGGTGGAGAGCAGCAGTTCATGGTGGCAGAAGGCAGCAAACAGAGCAAAAAGAAGGAGTAATACCAACAATGTCCACAGAGAGCAAGTCTGTATCCCTGGATGTGTAGTACTCACACCCATGATCCCAGCAACACTCACCCATAATCCCAATGGATCATGAGTTAATCGCAGACTCTAAAGTCCTCCCCATGACTGCATTTTTGAGGCTTTGGGGAGACAACTAGACACAAACCATAACACCTTTCATTTCAGGAATACTTTGTTTCATGAAATTGGGGGTACTGACCTTGGTGTATTCATATTCATAATTGTTCTCTCTTCCTATTAAAGTGTAGAAACTTTTATTCTGATTAGTTTACTTTAAAGTACACTGTCATAGTTTAGAATAGGCCCTCTTGATTGATTTTGGACTCATGTTATGTGTAGTGTTATTTTTCTTTCTTTAACTTGTAATTCGTATGTGTTTTGGTGGATGAGGTAGGTATGTTTTCCTGGCAGCATTCAGATGGGTTTTGTTTTTGATCCATTTTGTTAGTGTGTGGTTTTGCTTTTGAAAATTAAGATGTTCCCATCAAGTGTTAGTATTCAGTGGTATTTACTGATTTTTGTCACTGTGTCATATTTTCAGTGCTGAGTTTTTTCTGCTTTATTTTTAACAACTCTCCCAGTTATGTGGACTTCTTTTTCCTTTGGGCTCTTTGCTGATATGTTCTTACTGACTCTCATTAAAAATGCATTGCATATTTTCTGCATTGTTGGTTTGGTACTTGTGAATTTCTTTAGTCTCTCTGTTGTTTAAGCTTTTATTTCTGTCGAATTTTGAAAGATAATTTTACAGGTTATAATGTTTTGAATTGGCCGTTTCTTTTAAGGTGTGAAAAATTTCAAGCTCTTGTGGCCTTTGATGTTTATTTGAAGAAATCCATTGTCATTCTGTTTCTGGAACTGGGGATTGATTTTAGGATCTCATGTTTGCTAGACAGACTGTGCCACTGAGCTATCTGACCATCTGTTGTCACTCTTATATGCTTGCTTTTATGTTACTCCACATTTTCCTCTAGTGGCTTTTAGTATTTTTGCTTTGCTCTGGATTTCTGGAATTTTGACAATAAAGTATTATGAAGAGAAATTCTTTTCTTCAGTTGGACTTCATTTACCTCTATTACCTGATAATCATTTCAGTGTAGAGATTTGGAAACTCTCTATGGTGATTTTAGTAATTTTTTTTTATAAATTACTTTCCTTATCCAACCCTTTCCTTTTTTAGTCCTATAGAAGCTCTTAAATCAATTTTTTTTTATGCGATTTTTCGGTTTAGAGTATCTCTGAACTTTGTGGATTAACAACTAATGGTCAAGCTGAACTGAATCAGTGGTGCTGGGTGTAGAACGCCCACTTCAGCATTGTTGCCAGTAGCGTAAAAGCAAGGGAAAGAAGATATACTTTGATTCTCCTGAAGAAGCTTGTCACACTGGCTTTCCTGATTTGAACTTGTCCTCATTGTTGGAGTAGCTTGGACCCCTGATGTTGCTGAAGATGGTTGTGGTTCTTTTGGTGGGGAGGACCACTGGTCATCAATTACCCTGAGCACTGCTTTCTGTCTTCAGTGTAGACCCCTCAGCTGCTAGCACGGATCCTTCATCCTGCTGGTGCAGACTTTGTAGCTAGCTTGCCCCACTGATCTTTGTGCCTTCTCAGTGCAGATTATTGATACATACTTGCATGAGACATTGCCCTGGGATCTAGGCTTCCAGTTGGACTTTTGGTGAACATTGCCATGGGCTCTGGATCTTCAGGTGGTCTTGTACAGGACATTGCCATGGAACCTAGGCCCTCAGCTGGATTCTTTTGGTTGCTGGTATGGGGACAGATCTTCCACATTCTTTTGCATTTGACTCTTTGGGTGAGTATTATAAAAAATTTTTATAAATTATGTGTACTCTATTAAATTATTTCTTTGTCAACCTTGACTACAGCACTCTGTCAATAATCTACCACATATTCTTGTCCTTTAGTCCTAATCTTATTGATTTAGTGATGTGGATTTTACTTGTTTTTGATTTTGAGCATTTCTGCTGGGTTCTTTTTCATAACTTTTCTAAGATGGGCTTTCATATCCTGCATTATCTTTAATTCATTTAGCTATTTGTGTCTTAAACTCATTGAAAACCTTATTAATTAAATATTTTGTATGTTTATTTACATATTCTTTGAAACTGTTGAACATCATATATATTTGCTTTGTTATTTTCTTCTTCAACCTCTTTGAATATTTTAACCATTTAATTTTTGAGTTTTTTGCCTGACATTTCTCCACTTCATTGCCCATGCGATCAGGTTTTGGAGAGTTACGCAGTTTTTGTGATATCATTTTGCTTTTTTCTTTTTTCATAACTTTTGTGATTTTGCTGTTTTATTGAATATTGTATATCAGTTGGGCCAAAAAACTCCATGACTACTAAAGAAGAGATCCCTAGCAGTGCTTTTCAAAGGAGAGAAGAACTGATGCTGATATCACTGCCCAGAGAACCAATATATAATTTAATGCTTGTTTAACAGTTGTTCCAGGTTATTCTTTCAATAACCTGGAAATACAAAGGAATAGTAATGGAAGAGAATGATCTTGGAGATGACAAATGATAAAAAAGTATTAAAAAATAGTAATTGAGAAAAGTAGAATAAAACACAGACAAGAGGAATGGAGTCTTATTTTTATATACTTTTATACCTGCAATAAAGGGAGAGAGTGTAGGAGTTTTTAGAGGGTATTTGTGGAGTGGAGGAAAAGGAGTAAAAGCATGAATTTTTAAGTAGAAAGTGGTATAGTTTCATCACAGTTGTGTACAATATGCCAATTAGTATAAATCCTGTTAGAAGACTTATGCAGTGACCTTTGGGGAAGAAGAACCTCACATATGTTCTAAAACGAAATGTGAATGTTTTATATATAATAAAAGGAGGAGAAACATGGGAACATGTATATGTGAGGGGATGTGAGCAAGGAAAATGGAGGAATTTTAAGTAGATAGTGAAAGAGGACACAGGGAGATTGAGTCCAGTCTCAATAATAACCTTAATAACTTAACAGGCTTACTAATTTTAGAAATGCTGTGAAGCAAACCTTGATGAAGAGAATGTAATTTGACATGTTAAGATATTGTAGTCGACTCATCTTAATGGTTTCTATACATAAGAGGGGAACAGATAGACACTGAGAGGGAAAAAAAAAGAAAAAAAAAACAAGATGAGGTTCTAGATGAGAGGAGAAATAGGGAGATTCTGTCCAGTGGTGGAGTTCACAATTAAGCAAGATTAATGTCGAGAAATAACTTTTGATGTGGGCACATGTAACTGAACCACATGGCATACTTTCCAAGGATCAGTAGAAAATTTACATAGATTTCTGTAATTACACACACAGTGACAAAAAACATGCAACAGATGCAGAGCTTGGGAATGGGTCACCAGTGCTCACGGCACTGACAGGTACCAATTTCAGGTTCCCTCTGAGTTTCTACCTCAGCTCTGCTGTTTGTGCCACCTAGTTTTACCTCTGTTAGCTTGCTTTACTCATACTGACAACTTCAGTGGTCAGATTAGAGACAGTAGCCCTGTCTTCCTGCACTGCTTTTTTGTTTTTTTAGCTCTTCTCTGCCCTTTTTCCTCCAGACTTAAAGCAGTACTCCTTTCCTGTGTCTTGTGACCTCTGCGGGAGTGGTCAGTAAATAACTTGCACAGCTGTTGGTTTGTTGTTTCTCCATCCCCAATGATCTGTGTCCTTACTGTTCAGCTTCACAAAGGGATTTATAGCCTACCAGTTCAGTGGCCTCTAGGGTTCAGAGAAAGAGTCCTGTTGTGTGGAATTCAGTAGCATTTGGGAGTTTTCTGAGGTAGTTTACAAGTATATCTAGCTCAAGTAGCTCAGTCTTTGGGCTGCATCTTCCAGGGGAGGAGAGGACACATAAGCCTTGGGCAGTGACTTCTAGGTTGGGCATCTATTGTTTGTGTGCAGAACTGCTACACTGGATTTTTCCATAGGGACATTTGATCTTTTCCCAAGATGGTATGTTTGCCTGACCAGAACTGTATTTGTGGTAGTGCCCGAATTCAGAAGTAGCTCTGCTAATTCTAAACATCTTTGCTGGGTTTCATCAGGTGGGATTCTGTAGGTTGCCTTCCATGGTTTAGTTTTTCTTTGCTCTATCAATCTACATACCCGCCGACGTCTGTGAACATTTGTGCATCTCATGAGTGCTGCTGCCTCTATCCTGCCATGGTCAGATTTGTAGTGTATTTTAAAATCAGAAAGTGTGATACTTGTAGCATTTTTCCTTTTGCTTAAAATTGCTTTAGCTATTTGGGTGTCTTTTGTGATCACACATGAAGCTTAGGATTAATTTTTCTATTTCCGTGAAAAATAATAGTAGGATTTAGATGGGGAATTCCATTGAATCTAAATAGCTTTGGATAGTTTCGACATTTATCTGTATTAATTCTGCTAACCCATGCACATGGAATGTTGTTCTATGTTTATTTCTTTTCAGATTTTTTGCATCAGTGTAATTTTCATTGTAGATACCATTTAATCATTTCCTTGGTTATATTACTCCCAGATATTTTATTTTATGAATGTGTATGTATGCTTACTTTAAATTGTCCAATGGCAATTGTTATTTATCTACTAAGTCCTGTACCTTTTCTCCCACTATTTTGAAATTTTTGATGAAATGTTAGAGTTTGTACCTTACTAGCTGTTGGGGGTTTGTTTCTAAGGTGGAAGGTGTTTATTTCCTCATGTTAGGGTTTGCTTACATTTTACAAGAGTCTCTAGTTCGTATTATGTTGGCAAGGAAAGCTTTCTTTTTTTATTTCTTGTAGAACCGAGTTGCTTTTAGATGTAGGCTGTCATTATTTTATAAGAAATCAGTCATTTCCTGGGTGTAGTATCAATTGTAGTAGGTAAATTTGTAATCTGAACATAACTATGTTCTTGGAGTATAATCAGATATCAGTGTGGAATTGATAATAATGATACATTGTTACTCTGTGTGATACATTTTATTAAAGGAAGTGAATGTTTTTACATTGATAACTTATTAAAAAGTTTTTTGTTGCATAGTACAACAAATAGGGTAAAATAA
>PVKN010017849.1:0-17122 GCA_004027915.1 Capromys pilorides
GTTGATGAAAAATTTTATTCACTTATTTGTTTACAGAAGAAAACAATAAAAATGATACAGAATTTCAAAACAAGATGATACGAATTTAACAATGGTTATTATCTTGATGTTCTTATTTTCAAAGTAGCTGCTCAGATTACCGGATGTTCTTGAAATGATAATATACACACAAAAAAAGAGAATACTGGAGTCCAAGGGCTAAGCAGGGCAGGTAGATGTTAGTGGCTAGAAAAGGGTGATAGGAAACACTCTTGGCAGTGATGGAAGTGTTCTATATCATCAGGGTATCAGTATCAATACAAGCAGTCCCTGACTTACAATGACTCCACTTGGGATTTTTTGACTTTATGACGGGCTGCAAACAGCACATATCCACTATAAACCAAACTTCGGATATTACATTTTTATCTTTTCCTAAACTAATGACTCTTGCGATCCTGGGCAGTGACAGAGAGCCACAGGTCCAAGTCATGCTCTAAAGAGGAGTCACCTAATTCCCCACAGTAGACTGTTATCGAGGCTGGGATGCTCTGTACCGTATATTAAATGCATCATCAATTTATAATACCTTCAGCTAACTGTGGGTTTACTCGTACATAATTCCATCATTGGTAACCTGATCATAATATATACAGTAGTTTGACAGGACATTGCAATAGGAGGAAACTAGGTTGAAGGTGCACAGGATATCTGATATTATTTTCCACAATTGCCTAAGATCTATGATTATCTGAAAATAAAAAGCTTAATTTTTTTTTTAATACAGAGCCCCTCCAGGAAAAGTTTGTTGGTTCAAGTGATAGTTCTAATTCTCTCTCTCTCTCTCTCTCTCTCTCTCCCTCCCTCCCTGCCTCCCTCCCTTCCCCCTACAAACATGAACACACACACACCCCACCAGCCTCCAATAGTTAAGTTTGCTCAGACTTTTGCTCTCAGTGTGGTTCTCTGCCTCTCTCAGAAGCATCATCCAGCTCCTGTGATGGCAGAGAAAACTGCTCCAAGGCCTTTCCTTTGACCTCTCGAGGCTCTTCCACAGCTTGGTTCAGAATCTATAACAGAAATCCAGCACCCATGTGGAAGAGAAAGCAGGCATGTGGCAGGGGGTAATCCATGCTGCCTTCACAGGAAGACCGTGAAGCCCCTGAGAGTGCACGTGTGCAGTGTAATGGCCTGCGAATGCTACGTGTAACTCTGTAGAGGTGGTCTGGGGCTTTCACCCATCTCTTAGATGGGTTCATTTAATGAGGGTGTAAGAAGGGGAGGTGCATGCTAAGTACCAACAGCTCAGTTGCTGTAGCCCCCAAAATAGCTAATGTGCTCTACCAAGCTGCAGTCTACTATCTAGAAATTCCCCAGAGCCTCTTGGTGTTTCAGCCCCAGCTGAAGAAGCACTGTTCCAATTCCATTTTCTTGAATAGAACATATGACAGCTAGGAGCAATCTTGGAGATCATCTCACATAAAACTACCACGTTCACCCAACCCTTAACTTAAAGAGAGCCTGAGGCCCAGGGATACAGGTTGGTTTAACAAAATTAACCACACTCAGCTCTCTATTGGCTGTCAGCTTTGCAATACTCATCCTTTTGCTTGGCTCAGGAGCCTGACACTGGGAAAGCAGGGCAAAAGCTGGGCAGGAGGACATCTTTGTCCATGTTGTGACCAGTGGGAGGAAATAGTGAACGTATAGCCAGGCACATGTGTAAAATGAGTACAGACTGGTATAGCTAATGAGCGAAAGCCTCCTCAAAATGCCTCACGGTGTTTCTGTCGTGACAGCTTTCATTACTCCTAAGAGATACAAACAGGTGGCAATGAATGTTAAGAACACTAGAGAGATTTTATTATCTTGGAAGACAGGCTGTTAAACACCAGTTTCCCAGGGAAGCTCCCATCCTACCCCTTTCTTTTCCTGAGCCCTTCATTCACACCTATGGAGTCCCCTACCAACCGCTTCCTAACTCCGCTAACGTTAACTGAGGACCTATTGAGTGCTGAGAACACAGGGGTAAAGAGCTTGATATTTGCAGTTTGATCTCCAAAGAAGCCAGTAACATCTACCCACTCAGGTCAAGCCCACCTGACCTCTGTATCTGACAGCCTGCTGGGCACACCGACAAGCCCACTGTCTCAGTTACCTTTTTCTCATCGCTGGGACAAAATACCCAACATCCAGAACTAAGGAAGGCAAGGTTTATTTAGCTCACTGTGGAGGTTTCAGTCCATACTCTGCTGGCTCTAAAGCAGAGTGGCACATGGCAGGGGGCAGCAGAAAACAGCAAAGAGCAAAGGGAGGAGCAGCACTGCCCTCCTCTTCCATAGGATAAGGATGTTTACAAAGAAGCCTGGCTCCCTGCTGATTCACTGAATTAAACTTCTAAACTTCTCAAGTTAACCGATGTATCAACCAGTACACCCACCATCACCCGCCATGCCTCCCAGGCTGCTCTCCTCCCTCACTGCCAACTGCACCCACCTTCCTCCAAAGCCCATGAGCTCACCTGCTTACAGCCTGGAAAACATTCTGGAGCAGGAAGAGTGCTCCCTCTCAGCTTGAAGTCCTTTGGTTCACTGCCAGAGACAGCATCTGAAACCCAATGTCAGACCACATCGTTTTCCTGATTAACATATATTTTCAGGCAGTGCCAGTCAGTGCTGTCTAAATACACAGGTGCCTCTGGGCATGTCCCATCCTCCTTTGCGGTTAGACTGAGGCCATGTGACTTGCTCTGACCAAAAGACATGAGTGCAACTGTACTGCTTCCATGCTAAGGGAGTAAAGAGCTGGTGTACCTTCTCCAGCTTTCTGTTCTCTCCCACTGTGACTGTGAAGAGCTCATCAGACAGGAATAAAACTAACCCTTTATTGAGGTTAAGCCAACATGATGTTAGGAGTTGCTTATTGGAGGGCAAGCCCTGGCTAACTAATAAAACTCAAGATATAATAAACTTCAAAACTCTTCCACATGACAACGTTCAAGGCTAATTTTCCCTCTCTGGACTATCAGCCGGCCATGTATCTTGGTACCCCGCTAAAAATGCCCTGAATGGAACCATGATTCACCAATGTCCATGGCCACTTCACTTCCATCTGAAAGATTCTCTTCCCTGGGACATCCTTGCCTCTCCCCACATCTATCTCTTCCATCTGCTCAGTAAACTTTGTTCACGTCAAACAGCCAGTTTAAGTGCCCCCAACCCAATCTCCTCTGGACTAGCTAGGGTCCTCCCACCTGACCAGAGGCATCCCATCCGCAGCTCCAGGACAGCCTTTCCTCTCACCATGTCTTAGCTTTGTTTGTTTGTTTGTTTGTTTGTTTGTTTTTGGTGCAGAGGACCTAACCCAGAGCTTCCAGTTTGCCAGGCAAGCATTTGTTCTATACTGAGCCAAATCCCCAGACCCTGTCTTAGCTCTTTAGTTTCATTTTCAGTGCTGCCCCTGGACTATGAGCTCCATCTCCAGCTATAAACAAGGATAGCATTGCTACTTCAGAGCCTACCTCTGGTTCCCAGGAGACTGTAGGGGGATATTTAATGATCACACAAATACAGCCCACTTTAAAACCTTTCTAGGGCAGGCCACCTTTCCTTGAGAGATGAAGTCAAATTGCAGGAGTTCTTCATGAAGGAGGCTCCCTGAGAGAAACTAAACAACTCATCATCACACAGGGCTCTGGAAAGAGCTCCATCCTGAAACTTACAGACCACCTCTGGCAGACTCTGTTCTCATTGGCTGCATGGTCTGAGAGATACAGTCCCTTCTCCATCATCTCTGGGATCACCCTGACCGTTGGCAAGGCTCTCTGCCATCCTCCCCGCTCTTCTTTTGGTTCCACTCACTCCTAGAGGTCTCCACCCAGAGTTCTTACTACCTCTGCGTAGAGCCCTACCTATTTGGCAGCATCAGATAACGTGCTCATCAATTAAGAACTTCCTCTCCTTGGCATGCTGGAGATCATGAAGCCTGACTGGAAAGGTGATGCAAGGGGAATTTCAGGTACATACCAGGCAGTAGGTAGACATCCAATTGGTGGTGAGGGGCACCTCTTCGGAGATACACACATCCTGTTCTGGGTCACCACTATTCATAACACAGCATGGGCAGAAGCTGTTAGGGCAGCTAGACTGCAGCAGATACCAGAGGATGCTGGCCCGACAAAAAGTTAATATGGGGAGACTGTGAGGGTAGGACCCACACTTCTCCTTCCTCATTCTCCGGCTTCTTTTATCTGGTGCTCCTGGGCAAGACAGAGAGCAGCCCAGCTGGAAAGCTACAGACCAGAGCTGCCAATCTCTGCCAAAAAAGCAGCAAAGCAAGCTGGAAGAAGGCTAGCAGAGACTTGAGCCTCGCTAAGCTCCTCCTCCGCTCCGCTCCGGGCACGCCCCTGCCCACTCTCTTGTCTTTTTCCGTCCATGGATTCTAACTGCAAAGAAGCCCCCTTCTCCCTGGTCTGCATGTGTACAGTGTGCACACACAACAAATGTGCATGAGTACAGAACAGAAAGCAAAGACATCAGGATTAAAATCCTGTCTCCATCTGGATAAATTAGTAAAGCACTCTAATCCTCAACTTCTCTCTCTGAAAATGGGACAATGTTCAGGACTGTGGTGACAAACAAATAAGGTAACACTTCCACTATGAAGCTCCATGCTGAAGGCCTCCCAGGAATACAAATTCCTTCCTGGTCCCTGGCAACCATTTGTCATTCGATACTGACAAACTGTGAACCAGACTTGGCTTCCAGTCCAGTTCTGCCATCAACTGGCTTTGTGATCTTAGGCACTTCCTATAGCCTCTGTGTCTTTCTGCTTCCTAGTCTTTAGGAGCAGTATTTCTGAAACTGCAAGGAGCATTAGGGCCACCTGGGCAGCTGGAGCACACAGATGGCTGGGCCCACCTCCAGAGTTCCTGAGCCAGTGGATCTAGGGTGGGTCTGGAGAACATGCAGCCCTAATGAGTCCCCAGGGCATGCTGCGCTGCCCTGGAGCCTTGAGAAGCAGCAGCTGGCTAAGAATCTTTCCTTCTCTACCATTTTAAAGTGATCTGTATAAAATTACTAAAACCTGATATTTGCTGAATGTATTCTTACGGCTACTTACATTTTAAATAGAAGAATATCTCAATCTAAAGCAATTATCTACTACTATTGAGCTGGATGCAAAAAACCCCCTGAGTCCACATCAGGGAAGAGAACTGGGGAAAGGGGTCTCCAGACTTCTCCAGCCACCTGCCCTTAGCAAGTGTTACTTAAAAGGCTCAATTTCAGAAAACTCTGGCTTCCCATGTGACTCAGACGCACTTGGTTAATTACCATTCGGGCACGATGTCGGAGTCCAGGGAAGTGCCCTGGTTGCCTGAAATCAGCCCAAGGCCAGGCCCTACTGCTGGAAGCAGGGCTGTCAGTTAGTGACAGTGACAGTTCTGGTGCCTCTACTCCTGTCAGGGCCCTGGAGAACAGCCACCTGTCCCAGGTGGGCCACAGAACCCAAGGCCTATGCTCCCTGCGGCGGTCACTCTACAGTACCTGTGCAGCTTGCCATGTACAGCCCCTCTCAGCATCACTCCTTGCTTTCGTGTCACAGTGAGAGCTGTCCAGCCATGTGGCCAGGCTCTGTAAATGCTGCTGTCATTCTGCTAATGCTCTGGGCCTTGCCTCAGGGAAGAGAGCTGGCCTGCACGTCAATTACAGAATAATGACACCCTCCTCACTGCCTCTCACCAGTCCAACACACACACACACACACACACAGCACCCGCCTCCCTCTGGTGCACAGAAACAGAAGATGGCAGACATCATTATGTAGCGACACCTCCTATCCCCACCGTGGTCTCCACATTCCTGACCGCAAACTCAAACATATGGATAAAATCTTTAGGGAAAAGGTTGAGACAGAGAAAAAGAATTCTAGGAAAAATGTGTGGGTTGAAGCAGGACTGAGAACAAGCCCTCAGGGACCCAGCCTGGGTCACCACCTGGCCCCGCCTGCAGGCCATAGGTCATGGGGGAGGAGCTGCCTCAGGCAAGCTCCCTGCTCCAGAGCAATTGCTGTTCACTCACACTGCATACTAAGACGTGTACTAAGAGTCTGTTCAAGGCTGGACCGTGGGTCAGGTACTTGGATGGGAAAATGGCAAAGGCCCCCAAAAGCTCCTCATCTGAGGAAGGGAGGCAGATGTGCAAATTACCATAAGAGCGGTGAGGAAAATGAGTGCAATGTCTACAGGAGCCGCAGAACACATCATTAACCCTGCTCAGGTGCAGAAGAAAGCATCACAGAGAAGAGCTTAAGTACAAATGGGAGAAGGCATTTCTGGGTAGAAGTAATTAAAATCGTTAAGGACAGCTAAGGTCCAACCTGGCCCAGTCAGAATAAAGATGGTTAGTCAGATACACGCATCTGCTTTAACATTTCCTAGTCCCTAGAAGCAGGAATACACATAAATGAGAAAATCTGGAGAGGAGATCAACTTTGGAAGCTAGAAATCAAATGGGTGAGCGGTAAATGTATCAGGAATCCTAAAAAAGCTGAATTAAAAGGCAACAGGCAGAACACTGAAAATTCACCCAATTTATACTTTGAAGCCCTCCTCAAGACTCACAAACCAATGGCATCAACTCCTCTGGTAAGCTAGGACAGAGGAGAAGGAAAGTTTAAGGCAAGTTGGTTGGCAGTTTGTTTAGGAAGCAGTTAGACCCTCAGGATCATTCTCTGATCAGTGATTGTCCTTGGCCACCCCACAGGAGACACATGTCTATTCTTTGAAAAGGGTAGAGGTTTTCTGCACTAATATACATCAGGCAGAGCTAAAGACCAACCTACCCTACTGAAAAATAAGAGAATTAAAAACCATTCATTTGTATTTTGATTGCTGAGGCTCCAGTCCTCACCAACTAGACTTTCAGAGTATCAACTCTTTACCATGTGATTCTCCAGGGAGAGGTGGGTGAACCGCCTCTGAGAACCCCCCAAGCCAACTAAGAAAGACTTGATGATACCAACATTGGAGATTCTAAGTAGATCACTAGCCAATGAACCCCACAGTCATTAATCCAGTCTACACTTCCCTTGTGCTGATACAGAAGAATAACCAGACAACTGCAGAAAACTTTAAAACAGAATAATTGAGACAAATCTACTTGTAAAAAACAGAGATGCGACAGGAAGAACAAAACTTGAAAGAAATATAACATTAATTTTTCAGAGACAATCATAAAACAAGAAAAGATTCAATAGAAAGAAAGAGTACAAAAATAATTATTGAATATTAAAAGGTGGTAACAAATGAAGCCTCCAAAGTGGGCTGGATGGTACAGTTTAGGAAATCTTCCCAAAAGTAAAATAAAAACAAAAAGAGATAGAAAAGATGAGAGAAACATTAACCAATTTAAAAAAAACAGTTGGGAAGTTTTCTATTTAAATGAGTCTTACAAAGAGGGGACAGGGCTGGCCAGATAGCTCAGCAGATTAAAGTGCCTGCTTAAGCAGATGCAGGAAGGGACCAGGTTTAGTCCCAGCCTGCCTTGCTAGCCTTGCCCCTAGGGTGTGCTGAGACACTGACTGAGACTGGGCATGGTGGCACACACACAGGTGCTTGGGAGGCTGAAAACAGGAGGGTCACTGTGAGTCCGATCTGTGTAGTGAGACCCTACACAGAGACCCTATGTGTACAAAACACATAAACATAAATAAATAAATAAATAAATAGATTTTTTAAAGAAAGGGGACAGAATATGGAAACAGACAAACAAACAAATAAATAAGTAAACAAACAGGAAACTATCTACAAAATTAAGCAATTGTCCTGAAACTAAACGGCTAGAGTTTACGATTTAAAATGTTTTGCCAAGTGGGACTTTAGACCAAAATATAGCATAGCTGATCAAACAGACCCACTATGGGGTAAGGCACATCGCCATGACATTTAAGAATGGAGTTAAAAACAAAAACATAGCATGTTCCTGGTTAGATTCGATTAAGATGTTCGTTCTTTAAGTGTGTGTGTGTGTGTGTGTGTGTGTGTGTGCACAGGGTTTCACTACACAGCTCAGACTCTTAGTGATCCTCCTGATTTCTGTCTCCCTAGTGCTGGGATTACAGGCGTGTGCCACCACACCTAGATTCCATTCCCAACTCAGCGTGCCTGGGGGCAGGGCCAGCATGGCATGTAGTACCAGGGATCGAACCCTAGCCCCCACGCTTACCTAAGCAAGTCCTTAGTCTGCTGAGTTATACCACTGGCCCTAAGGTTTTTTTTCTGTTTTTGTTTGTTTATTTGTATTTTAGCGAAGGGTTTACAGGGTGTTGAGGGTCTAACTACGAGATCGGACTCATTGATCCACCTGTTTACAGCCTCCCAAGAGCTGAGACTACAGGTACGTGCCACCAGGCCCAGTCTCAATTGCCATCTCAGCACGCCCCAGGGACAGGACCGGCATGGTAATCCAGGGGATCGGAACTCTGGCCCCTGCACCTGCTTGCAGGTGCTTTAATCTGCTGAGCTTTTTGGCCAGCCCTTGTCAAATCTTTCTGAGTTAACAGATTCAACACAATTTCATCAAAACCCAGAAACATTTTTGTATTGTCTAAATATTGTCAAACTAATTATGAAATTCATGTGGAAAAACAAAATGAAATACAGGACTGAAGAATTACAAAATTAAAGGACTTATACTATCTAATTTCCAGGTTTCTTATAAAGCTATACTAACCAAGACAAGAGTTGGTATTAGTGAAACAATAGACACATCTAACAGAGGATAATACAGAGCCCAAAAATAGGTCCACATGCACCTCACACAACAAATACAAATGGATTAAATACTTAAATTTAAAAGAAAAATTGATTAAACTTTTTTATGAAAGCAACGTAGAAAATCTCTGTGAACTCAGGTACGCACCAATACTACAGGTGTTGAAAAGGTACAAACGTCTGAGAGAAAAATGAAGTTTTTTTAAAATTAAAATGAAAAAGTTCTGATACATGAATGACACTACTAAAAGAATGAAAAGACAGATTCCAAACTGGGAAAATATATTTTCAAACCGTATGTCTGACAACAAAATATGCAAACAACTCTTAAAACCCAACAATAAGAGAACAAACAGCCCAAGCAGATATCTCAACAAAAAGATGGCAAAAGAGTGTATGAAAAGATGCTCCCCAATGTGTTATTAGAAAATTGCAAATTTAAACAACATACTACTACTGCACATTTTAAAGTGATTAAAATCCAAAATGGACAATATCAACTACTGACAAGGCTATGGAGCAATGAGAACCCTTCATGACTAGGCAAAGTATAAAACAGAACCTTTTTTTAAAACAAAACTAAGTACATTCTCAAGCAATTGTGCTCCTATGTACATTCCCAAGTGCCGTGAAAACTTATGCCCATGTGAAATTCTGTGTGTCAATGCTTACAGCAACTATGGTCATAACCTCAAAACAACTAAGATGTCCTTCAGTAGAAGAATGGAGAAAACAAACTGGAGTTCACCCACACAGTGGAGTATTATTCAGTAACAGAAAACAATGGCTTACCAATCCATAAAAAAAGATATGGATACAACCTAAATATACAACAAGATGCAAGAAATCAATTTGAGAGAGTACATATTCAAAACAAAGTAATCACCCAATGTTATCCCACTAAAATGATGGCCTAAGCATGTTGGGAGAGTTACAGGGGAACGTGTTAGTTAGCTTTTGCTGAGTTATGCTGCAATAACATAAGAAATCTCAGTAGTTTACCAGAACAAAAGCTGCTTGTCGCTTATGTAACACTGAACCACTGCTGTGGGCTCCCTGCAGGTTTTATTCACTTTAGGTTCTAGGTTTAAGGATAAGCAATCTCTTTGGGTCATCTGCACTTTAGGGAAAGAGGACAAGAACAACTCAGTGGACCACACAACGGCTCTTGAGCTTCCGGCCACATGTGGCAGACCTCTTTCCCACTCACAGACACTGACCAAGCTAATCCCACAGCCACAGGTAATGTCAACGGCATTACTCATCCCACAGGAACACGAGTCCCGTAACAATGGGCAAGGTACACTACGCATTTATGAAGAGGCGGTGAGAACCCAAGCGCAGCTGATGAGCGTGGGCAAGCTGTGCATAAGGTGAAGGCCGATGCCCTGAAAGAACTAAATCTCTGCTCTCTACGAGTAGGAAACCAACAGATAGAGCCGGAGACCAAAGAGTCCAGAAGTAGCCATTTGGGTACCTTATGGAGAAATTCAGACCTAAGTATCAAAATTCAGGAGAGAGAACAGAAAGTAGTTATTTCTGAGTGAGGATACACGGGTGGGGGAGCAGAGGATTATTTTTTGTAATAAGTCTGTAAAATTATTTGCTAAAAATTGCTAAAACATGACAAATAACAACAATGAAACCAAGCCATTCTTACTGCCTAACTCTGCCATGGTTACTTTTCACAGTTTTTAATAGTAAAAGAGTATATAAATCTCTTTAAAACAAAGAAAGTGAAATCATTGACAGCTACTATTATAATAACGCCCCCTCAAAGCCCACTACCTGGTGTCACACATCTTCACTAACAACATTTCTTGCCACATAAGAGAAACCTAAATATTCTTTATTTTTTAAGCAATTCTGTACAATCCAACCCACAAAAGAAGAATGAATAATGCAGAACCCCATCACAATGTAACTCAAAAGTCACACGGCTGATTGCAAATGTGTCAGTGTCAGGTGTGTGCAGGAGGCTCGCCCTCACTAGGCGTAGCTCCAGCAAACATTTAGTCTTTGCCTACGTACAGAGCAGGTTAAGAGAAAGTGTGCTATAAGCTCAGAATAGCACAGTTTCAAAGTAAAAATGTACTAACAATGATCAAACAGAAGCGGTGGACCGAGAGTTAACTTCCTTTTCTCCCTCTACACTTCGTGCCCTTTGGGCAACGTGAAAGTGGGAGGCAGGTAAGTTCTCATCACTGTCCCTGAGGAGCTGCAAGCCAGCCCACACCTTCCTTTCTGCCTTACCAGGCCGCATGTGGACTTTCATTGACAGCCTCCCACCACATCTGATTTCCACTGCCTACTGCAAATAAGGGCATCCTAGTCTCTGAAGGCCAGAAATCAAATCATCAGCCTGCCAAGCCTCCATACACCCAGCTACCTGCCCAGGTCAATACAGAATGCCCCTTCCTTACAATGCCTTATAGGATCCTGCCACCCAAAAACTTGCAGAAAACTAATTCAATTACACTCTTTTTCAAAATAGTGGAGTTTGAGGTACAGAGAATACATTTTTATTATGCTTTTGCATGATAGATAGATAGATAGATAGATAGATAGATAGATAGATAGATAGATATCTTTTGGTCTATTGGCTATGGTTTCAGGCTGCACACAGCACCATTACTAATCATCCAACACTGGCTTCAGGGCCACTGTCCTCAATCCCTGACCCAGCTTCCTTTTTTTAAAAAAAAATTTATTTATTTATTTATTTTTGTATTATGGCTGGCTCAGCCTGCCCTGGGGCTGGAGCTGGCACAGCATGTGGTGCTAGGGATCGAACCACGGTCCTTCCAGTTCCTAAGATCTCCTAAGCGGTGCTTTTAGACTGCTGAACCATCTCGCCAGCCCACTGACCCAGCTTTCTAAACCAGTCTTCAACAACTTCTGCCCTATGGTGCAGTAACAGAAAGCAGTGAATACTGAATACTCCTTGGTCAAAAATGATCCTCTCCCTGTCTCTCTGTCACCTCCCCAGGCATGTTTTCTGTTTCCTCATTCCTAGCATGGTGCTATATAGAGACGGAAATGGAGAGGGGGAGGAGGAGGGGAGCAAGGAGAAGAGGGAAGGAGGGAGAGAGATATAGGCCCTAAACAAGATGTGAGAGAGAAAGGTATACAAGAGTTTAGCATGTATCATGTTGGCAACAGCAAACAGTAGTCTGATCAGGGTTGTGGAGCCTGGATTTCTGGAAGCCACACATAAGGGACTTGTGGTTACAGCAAAGAGTCTGGACCACAGTTGTACATATGAAAAAAGTAATCTTATGGACTGAATAATTTCAGAGGTGAGAACTAATGGGAAAGAAGAATTTCCTGTGTCCTTGGTTCTTTTTATCTGACTTAACCTTACAAGATCCTGAACTAGAGCTAGGGCCAACCAAATAGCTCAGTGAATTAAAGCATCTACGAGCAGGCACAGGGGTGGGGGTTCAATCCCCAGGCCTGTCCTGCCGGCCCTGCCCCTGGGGCGTGCTGAGACTGGGGGTGGTGGGCACACCTGTAATCCAGCTCTTGGGAGGCTGTAAACAGGTGGATCACTATGAATCCAATCTAGTAGTGAGACTTTGAACACCCTGTAGACCCTTTCCTAAAATACAGAAAGAAAAGATACCTGAACTAGAGTGACAAAAATGAAAGTAATGAATGAAAGATAGGTGAAATGAAGCCAAAAGAATATATGGAAGGAAGAAGTTCGGGTAAGGGTCTGTTTCAATAAAGGTAATGAAGGAAGAAGGTTAGAAATAAAGACCGGAGCACAGGTTAGCTTGAGGATCATCCCAGGCCCAAGACAACCTTGCCCAGGACAACCCACCCACAGCCTAGCCAGGTAGGAAGCATTTTCTCCAGTGCCACCAGGAAGTGGGCTTGGCAAACCCATTACAGCAGTAAGATAAATCCCTGCCTACACTTACAACAGCCTGGAGGTCCTCCTTTTTTTTTTTTTTTTGAGACAGGGTCTCACTAAGCTGTTCAGATTGACCTTGAGCTCACTTTTGTAGCCCAGGCTGGTCTCGAACTCGCACTGATCCTCCTGCCTCAGCCTCCCAAGTTCTGGGATTACAGGCGTGCGCCACCATGCCTGGCTTCTCCCTTGTGAGAAACTGGGAGACAAAGAACATGCCTGCGGAGGCAACATAGGCAGGAAGAAGATCTTGTAAGAGGCAGTCTTCACGGCTTGCTGCCACTGTACCTCATGATAGAAGCTGTTGAATACTGGTTAGACAGTGGGGCAGGGCTGGGGATGGTCACCCTGAAGGCAGTGACAAGTAACAGTGCTAGGCACAGCCTCTAGTCTAGCCAACAGAACACAGGCATGCACAGTTCACTGCATGAGGCTCCAGGGATGAGCTCCGAGCAGAAGTTAAGTTGAAGAGGCCTGGTACTGCACTGTACAGACACTCCAGTACCTACTGCTTTCTGGCTTACAGACCTCTTTTCAATTTGGAGTCAGTGTTTTTCTTTTGGGGAGTCTCAGTTGTTGTATAGGCCAACAAAAGACCTAGCAGCATCTACCCTGGTGTGGGGATGAGGAAGCCATCAGTCACTCCTGTTGAGGGTAACTGGGTCACTGGATTAGAACTCCATGGTGAGGGGTTGCCATCAGGGTTTCAGTGTCTGTCCTAGCCCAGCTGCTTTACATAATCCAGCAATTACAGTGCTAATTTTGAGGTACACTCAGAGAGGAAGAAAACAATCATACAACGTCATCCATTACAGAACTATACACATGACATATGCTGGTGTGGACTAGGTGACACATGCCCTACCCAGAACACATGAAACACTGGGAAGGGAGAACAGCAGGGTGGAAAAGGACGAGCCTAGAAAAGTGAAGCATACAAACAGTGCCTTTAGCCTCCTCCAGCTAACAGCTCAGAAACATACAGGAAACCCTCAATATTTGCAGAGTCGTGATTTGTGGTTTCAGCCACGCACAGTGCTACTCACGCCTTACTCCTGGCCAGCCCACAAGACTGTGCTGCAGGCAGCCAGGGAGGCAGACACTCGGCCCATGTGTCTCTGCGCAACCCCCCACTGAGAAGCCTTCTCTGCTGCCCTGATTCCACGAGGGGAGACTGTTCGCTGCCCTCCTCATACATTTTTTTAAAACTCATTAGGTGTAGTCACAGACGTATATGTTAACTGAACTTAGCAGCAGGAATGTGAGCAACCTGATGCTGAAGGCTCGACTCTGATGGGGGCGGGGCTCTCTGGGACCATCAGTGCCATTGTACTAGACCCAGACCTACCCTCTCCACCACCACCACAAACAGCAAGAATCTTCTGGGCTACTGTTGAAGGGTGGAAAGAACAGATGGGAGAAGCGTCAAGTGCAAAGGCTGAGGCCAAAGAGAAGAAACATGCACAGCCCCACCCCCAGGTGAACCTGGACTCATGCACGGCCTGTCCTTTGCATTCACCCAGTCAACAAGTACTCACCCTCCCCAACACAAAGGATGCAAGCAAGGGGGCCCATACACCTGCCAAGAAGGGGATCAGGCTAAGCTACAGAAAGCTGGGTTCACCCACAGTGACCATATTTTTCAAACCACAAATCAGAGCTGTTCTGGAAAATCCAGGTCATACAATGACAGGAAATATACACAAGCAACCGTGAGCGTAGGATGATGGGAGACAGCCTGGGTACAGATGTGCCAGAAGAATGCAGCTGGTAACCTGCATAAATTTAAGGGCCCCCATCACTAAGTCTCTGCAAGGATTATGCGCCCAGCAATCTAAAATAATTGAAAAGAAAATCTTCAATTGAAATCAAAAAGCTTTTTCTGCTTCATCTCAAGAACGTTATCTTGCCACTTGATCGCCAAGCACAGACAGCTTCACCCACATTGTCCTTGCTCCTGTCCTGGAGGCTCGCACACATTTCCAGAGCCGCCAGCTGTTGTCAGATCCTCCAAACATTCCCAGGTGCTCAGCAGGCTGCTTCCCCATTCTCTCCTCCCCACAAAGAACTCAAGGGGGAGTTCATTTCTGGGCATGATCCAGGAAGACTTCTCGGAATAGGAGGCAGGGACAGTGAATTTTAACAAATAGGTAAGATTTTAATTAAAGTAAAGATCATTCCAGAGTGAGGGGCAATAAACAAGCACAACCTGGGAGGGAATGTGAGTTGTCCATAAGGTTCAGGAGCAGTATAGTAGTTGGGGTTGGGATGTACAGAGAGGCCAGGACAATGAGGATGGAGGAGAAATCAAAGTATGGCCAAATGTGGACGCACAGGTCAGAAGTCTGAATGCACGGGAGGGTTTTCAGTAGCAAAAAGTGTTCAAATAGCATTCTAGGAAGAGCTACTCATTAGACTGGGAAGAAGTATACTGCACCAGCCCAGCAAGCCAGCTCCCGTATTAATAGATGCTCAAGATGAGCTGTGTTTTATTGCTAATAGGCCCTTGAAATGGAGACCACTGGAGAACGTGGACATCAGAAAGCCACAACTAGCTCCAGGGCTCACTTCAGCACCACTTATGGCCAGCTGCCCTTTCTGGTGAATCTTTTACTGAACTTCAGGAAGTTGCAAAACAGGCATTTGACCTTCATATCTCTTTGCCTTACCTTGTCCCCCAAAGCCAGATAAACTAGCACTGTGATGAACCTGAAATCAGGGGCACAGAGAAGAGAAAATAGGGGCTGGACCCCTGTACCTGCATACACGCAAGCCAAGTTAGCTATATGGGAAATGGCAGCCCACTGGTAGCAAAATACAGGAACGGTCCCGCCCGTTATCATAAGCATGGTTTCCACCCACCACACTGAACTACTCGGCTATCAGGCTTGGTTTATGTTATCCTGCTATCCTCCTTCCACCTGAAATCTCAGCCACCCTTCAAAACATCTCAGCCGCAAAGTCACCCTGTCCATCTGTCCTTTCTACTGTCCCTGTCCCAGACACCATCAATACCATTTTAACACCTAAGATCCATGCCACCTTATTTTTTTTTAATTATGTTTCCATGGATACTCACATCTTCTCCCCACGAGGGAGTATGTTCTTTAAGGGCAGGAATTGTCTCACATTGCTGTGCCACTTTTCCCACACAGCAAGCAGCGTGCTAGGCATAGAGAACGGATGTTAAGTAATTGACTATTAGTCAAGGATGTTGAGTATCTGACTATTTAAATTTTGTTTTTAAAATATAGTGATATTCATATTCACCATCTTTATGCTGGAAAATCCATGACAGAAGTTGGCTATGGGAGATCCAAACCACCCCCAAACCTATCTCCTGCTCTTCCTCCCTCCAGAGGAAGTGCTCTCCACAGGGGAGAGGCACTGAGAGGCAAGTGAGAATTGCAACCAAGTACATGATGCGCACCCTCCCTCAGTCTCCCTGTCCATGCCGGACTTTGCACCTAACAAGGAGCACTTGCTCTGACTGCTGCCAGGGGCTCTTGCTTTAGCCTTGCTGTTCTACACAAAAATGGGCATGAGGACAATCGGCCTGGGCAAGAAAGCTGTGGGGCTGGGCTGCAACAGACCCAGGCTTCTCCCATCCTTCTGCTATTAACTAATTGTGTGGCTGAAAACCTCCAAGTTTCCATTTCCTCATCTATAAAATAGAGTGGCCTAGAGCCTCAATCCCTTCCAATGAGGTACACAGTTCCAAAGAAGTGGTAGCATTTGGGTGACAGCAATGTCCTGAAACAGGAGTTGGCCACATGGAGGCACATCTCAGTAGGGGTCTTACCAGCAGAAGTCTTAAGCTAATGCTGCCTATGCCTATGTGATATCTCGTGGTCTCCTTTAACCTGAAGAACTCCGTAGTAGCTAACGACTACCCTGCATTTCTCGATGAGAAAAGTGAGGCCCAGAAATCTGTAAGAAATGGCCAGGAAAATCTGCACAACCCTGAGTCAGTCGGCCCAGAATTTTTTTTTTTTTTTTTGGTACTTTAAGGCTCTATAGGGTGTTCAGGGTCTCACTACTAGATTGCAGTGGTAGTGATCCATCTCTTTACAGCCTCCCAAGAGCTAGGATTACAGGCGCACGCCACCACACTCAGTCTTGACTGCCTCTCTACAAGCCCTGGGGTCAGGGCCAGCACAGCAGGCCCCAGGGATCAAACCCCTGGCCCCTGTGCCTGCTTGCAAGTGCTTTAATCTGCTCAGCTACTTGGCTGGCCCAGCCCCATTCCCTCTGACTCTCAAAGTCTCCTTTCTGAAAGTAGTTTCTTAGATTTTTGACATGCACATCAATTATATTTTATATTTCCTATAGAATAATAAAACTCTTCTAAAAAATAATCACACATGACTTACCAGAAGCACCATATTCACACTGTGGTTCTCAAACTGGAGAATTCAGCAGAACATCCTGAAGGTCTGTGTCTTAGTTACTTT
>PVKN010017850.1:0-17117 GCA_004027915.1 Capromys pilorides
TGATAAATTATGTATGTTATACAACACTTCTTTGTTATGAAAAGGTTAGTTAAGGGCTGCTTTGGGAGGTCTGGAACGCATTATGGGTATTACTTCTTATGAGAAGAACAGCCTTGAAGTACAGCCAGCTTGAATTACAACCAGCCCTTGAGAACAAACTGTATGCAAAAGTCAAGAGTCCACTGTAATGAAGAAAAACAGCTGAGACATCAGGAGCGGTATGAGATACAGGAACAGCACAGGAAATAACTTTTCACAGAACTTAGTACTGTAGGAGACCTTAAAGAGACAACGTAAGGTTCAAGGAGATGAAGATTTTAAAAAATAAAAACTAAGGCTGGGAATAGCAGTGTACGCCTGTCATCCCAGCACTCGGAAGGCTGAGGCTAGAGGAGGATGAATTTGATGATGCCACCTGAGCTACACAGTGAGTTCAAGGCCAATCTAAATTACAAAACCAAACCATGTTTCAAAGAAAAATGTAAGAATGCTACAGTATACACTACAATAAAAAAAAAAATTGTTTTTTACTGTAGGAACACGAGAACAAGTGTTTCCCGAGGCCTGTGGTCCAGCACAGGAGTGCTGTGAGCAGGAGCAAAGGGGCCAGAGAGCACTCATCCTGTGTGAGGTGCTGGACTTGGCACCACCATGTAACTGGAGGACACAGGAGGACAACAGAAGAAGACAGAGCCAAAGGTAAGCATCCAATATGGCTTCTCTACTAAGAGGATTGTGAACTGCTGAAAAGCTTTGTGTTCATATAAAGGATTAAGTTACATCAGAGTCTCTAAGGCAATGTGAGTTAGTATTATGAAAGAAGTAAAATAAACAAATGTATGAATGTAACACTTTTAAAAGGTTATTAAATACAATACTAATACTTAGGTTTCTAATAGGCAGAAGGCCTATTAAATCACTAGATATAAATCATATCATTTCCAGTATGCTTGAAATACGTATGCCTACTGTCCTCAATCATGGGCGGGTGTTTTGTTTAGCTCACACTTGGCCTTGAACTCATTATGTAATGCAGGTTGGCCCTGAACTCACGGCAAGCCTCCTGCCTCAGCCTCCCCAATGCTGGGATGACAGGCATGCTCCACCATCAACCACCCTCAGCCTTGAGTTTGTTTTTTTAAAACCTATTCTATTTCTTATCTTGTTCTATGAAGACTTTCTCAAGGATAGTAGTTATTCTTCCAAATAGAGCATGAAGTCAAAATTAGTCTAGAATCGGATTTGGGACTTATGTTACTGGGCCCAGTAAGGTGGTTCCAAGATTCATAAAGACGTTGTTCAGTATCATTTCAATTTTTAAATTCTCAATTCTAACGTATTTATATTGGCATCTTGTTTAATTTTTTTTAAGTCTAAAAAAAAAAAAAATTAGTAGCTTCAGCAAAGATTACTATTTTCTTACTTTACACAGTGACTTTTTAGGTGAGTTTTATGTATTTCAGCACATTTATAACCCGTAACGCTTAAGTGTTGCAAGAAAAACAAATCTGAAATTTTCTAACTATAGAGCCTAGAGAAAAACACGCATGATTTAAAAAAAAAAAAGTGTGTCTGCAAAATCATGAAAAGCCATTTTCTCAGAAATAGCTGTCAGAGATTTCTACCTTGAAAATTATACTCCTTTTAAATGAGGACAGTAGAGTAACACTTTCAGTTTAAATACATGAATGTACAAATCTAAAATTAGGGTACTTCATGAGACTGAGCCATCTTACATTTTAGATAGCCTCCATCTATCAATTAAAAATAAAAAGTTATAGTTGGGCATGATAGTGCACACCTATAATCTCACACTCAGGATAGTGCACACCTATAATCTCACACTCAGGAGGTTGAGGCAGCAGGATCATTGCCAGTTTGAGACCAACCTGGCTACAAAGTGAGCTCAAGCCCAGCCTGAACTGCATAATAAGACCCTGTCTCAAAAAAAGAAAATAAAATGATGAAGACAACAATACGTAATGTATTAATTATTGTATCTGGCCTACTAGCCTGTTGTGAAACTGTCTCTTTGATATTTATTTCTCATTAATATTAAAATAAATAAATAAAAAAACATGAAATGGCATGGAAGACCCTGGGCACCCACCTCTCCAGCTGCTTCTGGTGCTTCTCCTCCCTGGCCTGCGCCTTCATCTGCTGGACCTCGATGGTGTCAGGCTTCCTTCTGCGCATGTACAGCTCATGGTTCCCCATACACAAGGCCAAGATCCGCTTATTGATTCTCAAACGAGGTGCATAAAAAACAAAGTCCTAAATATAAAATATTTTTAATTTAAAATCTTCGAAGATGGCGTCTTTCACAACAATATACTGAATATAACATTAGGAACAAATTTTGTCATATTACACATAGTTTAGAAATCACTGAACTTCGTAATTCCAATTCAGTCTGACACTTTCACATAACCACTTTCTCAGCCCCCACATACCTCAACAGCTCTGTAATGAGCTTAGTATCTTAGCTGTTCAATATTTTTCTTCACCTACATTACTATGAACACCTACTCCCTATACTGTAGAGGTCTTTCTTTAAATGTTTTTCAACTTTTTATAATTTGTCTGCAGAGACAAAATACTAGAGTACATCTGACTCTAGATAAATTTTAAACATATATTCAGATTTTAAAATCCAAGGCTTCAAGTTATAAAAATAAAAGTTCATGCCAGGTGTGGTGGTGGTATATGCCTGTAATCCCAGCACCCAGGAGGCTGAAAATTCATTTCAAATTCAAGGCCACACTGAGCTATACAGACCCTTTCTCAAAAAATCCATGAATGAAGGAATGAATGAATGAATGAAAATCTCATGATGGAAAGTATAGTTAATTTAAAATAGGACTGCTTCCACGACATTCAAACCATCGATAAGTAGGTGGTAGTTCACCTAATAAACATTACACACTTCATAAATGAACCTCAAGACCAGCAAGATAGCTCAGCGGTCTAAAGTGCCTGCTTAGGCAAGCTTAGGCAACCACAAGGATCACAGTTCAATCCCTGCCACTACATGCTGTGCCAGCCCCACCTTCAGGGCAAGCTGAGCCGGCCATAACATAAGTAAATAAAGTTTATAAATAAATAAATAAATAACATAAATGAACCTCAACTAAAATAAAATGCTTTTACTGCCTCTAAAAATTTCAAGATCTTGCATCTTTCAAAACCATCGTGTTACCTTTTATTATGGGGAAAGTATGGAATGTTTCTCAGAAGAAGTTCAATAAATGTCAACACTATTCTTGAAGCAACATCAAAAGAAAGTAGCAAGAATTTAAAGAATTATGGGGGTGGGGAGATAGCTTAGCAGCACAAGCTCCTGCCTGGTAAGCATAAGGTCCCGAGTCCGATCCCTGGTACCACAAAATAACAACAAAAATTAATACATAAAATATTGAAAATTTTACTTACAGGTGCCTTTTTGTCTATTGGCTTTATAACAAATTTTTTGTCATTAAATGAAATATTTCTGATTTCACTCCAGGGAAAGCCAATTTTAGGTGTTAACCTTTAAAAAACAAAAAAAGAGTATATTCCTTTAATTAAAAGCAGGAAAACAGAAGACAAAATCAGTAACTTTCTGGGACCAGTTTATGTGAATGATCACCCATAAGAATTCTACATTTTCAAAGTATATTAATGCATTCATAATATATGGTAGATATTCCAAAGAAATCTAGTGAACACAAAATAATAGTCACTCAGACATTTCATAATTGACCTTTTATACTTATTTTTTAATTATTTAGAAAAAACCATCTGGCAACTGGAATAGAAGTGAACCTCTTGGGTTCACTTAGTTTTTATTTTGTTTGGTCTCAAACTACTACATCTATCAGTTTAAAGCATATTTAAGAAAGACAAAAAACACTACACCACCGTAATTTCTCATGTAGATCTTGGACATAAATTACTAAATTATTGTCACATGCCAAACAGGCTCCACCCCTGGATGTGCTGAGCTGGCCACTGAGACCAGGCCTAGTGGTACACCCCTGTAATCCCAGCACTGGGATGGCTGAAAACAGGATAACTAGGAGTCTGAGCTGTGTAGTGAGATCCTGTACCAAATACATTAAAAAAAAAAAATCCTAAATTATTTCCTCAATTTAGTTAAAAAAGGTTTGGATGCATGACTATACAAAAGATGATGTATTTTCAGTACATCTTAAAAGGATAAATTTATAATACACAAATTATATTTCAATAAATTTTTAGGTTGGGCATGGTAGCACATATCTATAAACCCAGCAATTAGGAGGCTGAGGCATAAGGATCACTACAAATTCAAGGCTAGACTGGGCTACAAAGTAAGATCAAGGCCAGCCTGAACTTAATAGTAAAACCCTGTCTCAAACAGACAAAAAAAACAAAAAGTTTTAAATAGTCACGTTATGTGAATGGCTGGATAAATGGTAGGGCCAGAACTCAAACTCTAAGACCATATAATATGTGCTACCTTTTTACCTTTCTACTCACAAAAATATAGAGAATTAGATCAGTAAAATTATTTCTTTTTCATATATTTTACTGATTCAAACTGTTTTGTTTGTTTTGCAGTACTGGGGATTGAACTCCAGACCCTGCACTTGCCAGGCAGGCACTTATTCTACTGAGCTATCTCTCAGCTCCTGATTCAAACTATTATTTCACTGTGTATCCATCAAAAGCCTTACCATCTTCTCCCTATCATAAGAAGATGTGACAGCTACACTGGCCAAAGGACATCGTTCACGTCAAACTTCTGATAAAGCAAGAATCTCTATCTATTTGCATTAATTTTAATGCTTAATAAGTCCTGTAGCATAGCATATTATATTTCTATGTAAAATGTCCTGCACTCAACGTGGTATACTGCCTTACAATGGTCACTGAGATGACTCAGAGTCAGCTTCAAAAGGTGGTCATGGGAACACTAACGTTATAAATACCTCACTACATTTATATTCTACTTTTAAAAAAACATCTAAAGGACCAGGCAGATAGCTCAGCAGATTCAAGTGTCTACTTAGGCAGAGCACCTGCTTAGGCAGCATGCAGCAGCCAGGGTTCAATCCCTGGCACGCGTGCCACGCCAGCCCCACCCCCAGGGCACGCTGAGACAGAGACTGAGACTGGGCATGGTGGTGCACGCCTGTAATCCCAGCTCTTGGCAGGCTGAAAACAGGAAGATCACTATCCAATCCACGTAATGAGACCCTTTAGACCCAGTACTAAATTTAAAAAAAAAAAAAAAAACTAAAACAAGTGCCTGAAACAATCCTGGAAATCAATACAAAAAATGTTAAGAAGAAAAGTAGAGTCAGTCCATAAAAATTAGTCTTGAAATGATCTTTTTTAAAAAAGAAATAAAAACCTTTTGTCTTAATATAGCATTCTAACTTGCTCTGTAATATAATGGAGTAAAATCCATAAAATTATTTTTTGAAATCATTACATATGTTTTGAACTATATATTTTATTAAGATATATGTATACGAAAGCCAGAGTTCTGGAACCAATACAAAATAAAAAACTTTTGTAACACCTTAGGAAAAGGTTTTACTAGTACAGACTTCACTTCTTTTGTGGTCTGGTAATAAGAAATAAAAAACTACACTTATTTCTATAAAGGGCTGCAGGCCAAGGAGATAGTTCAGTGGCATAAGCACCTGCCTGGCAAATGCAAGGGCCTGAGTTCAATCCCTGTTTCCGCAAAAAATAAATAAATAAAAAGGGGGGATACCCACTTGGAATCCCCCTCCTGTGTCTCTCTTAGACAGGAACTTTCATTCCCTCAATAAATAATGTTCTGCTCATTTAAAAAAATAAATAAAAAGGGCTGCAAGAAACTGGTACATTTTAAACAATTTTATATGTATAATAGTTTTTATTTAGCATATATATGTATAATATAGAAAGTACTGATTAACATACATAAATAAAAGCCAGTCAACTGCAAAATACAGCATGCTCACTATGCTTAATATAGGGACAGTCTACTGATGTTCGAAATTGTTCAAAACAATTCTGATCATGTCCAAAAAACCTGTTCCAAAATGCAATAAACATACCTCTATTAACTTCACTTTCTCATTGCTCCTGGTTTCTTATGTACACTAACTTCAATTTCAACCTATTTGTTAGGCATAATAAAATGTAAGGAATAATTCTTCCCTTCTGAGAGAATCTTTTTCAAAAATTTTGAGAATGCTAGGGATCAAACCCAGGGCATCACACATACTAAGCAAGTGATCTGCTACCACTAAACTATACCCCCAGCTGCCAACAGATAAACTTTAAATACAAGTACCATCCTACTTGATGGATATACTGAGAAACAGAACTCTGAAACTGCAAAGTGCTAATCAGAAAATGGAAATACAGTACCTAACAGTCTGTGACATTAACCAATCTTTTAATGTGAGGAAAAAAACTAAAGGGTGATCAAGTCAAGAAGTAACTTACAGATGACATACTGTGAAAACCATTTAGACCACTCAATAATGACTAGCTCACTATGCAACCGACTTACTTGTCATCATGCTCATAAATATTCAGGCCCAAAGCATCAACACCAAGCCACAATTCAGTGCCCTTTTTATTTTTTATTTCAAAATAGTTGACACCATACATTTCTAGATCTTGTGCAATCTTCAAGTATTCCATCATCGAATCTTCCCTGTTGAAATAAAGGTAAATGTAAAACACTTAAGTATCTAAACATCAAAAATACAAAAATACTTTGCAATAAAATTTAGTGTTTTAGGGGCTGGGGAGATGGCTCAGTAGAACAAGCGCTTGCCTGGCAAGCACAAGGGCCTGAGTTAAATCCCCAGTTCCACAAAAAAAAAAAAAAATTAGTCTTTTGGGCCAGTGGGACGGTTTAGTGGTCTAAAGTGCCTGCTTAGGAAAGCTCAGGCAACTGCAGGGACCGCGGTTCGATCCCCAGCACCACATGCTGCGCCAGCCCCACCACCAGGGCAGGCTGAGCCAGCCACAAAATAAAGAAACAAACAAAACAAGCAAACAAATAAATAAATAATTTTTAAAAATTAGTCTTTTTACATTTATTCATAAGTCAAATAAGTCTAGAGTGATAATCTGATGTAATATTAAATATCAGAACAACAACAACAAAAAAATACTTTTAACTTGAAAGAATTACACATGAAATAGTCCACCAACTACCTCAGCATTCCTCTGTGCTCCTCGTGCCAGTTTTGTATTCTTTCTTCCCACTGTTCTTTTGTCAGTTTGTGTTGTTCCAGAACACTAAAAGAGGGGAAAGGCCGTGACGTCTTTATGACTCAAAGTTAACATTCTATTAGAAGCCTAGAATCATTTTGTTAATCTGGCTGTGGTGACTGCAGTAGGAATCAATACCCATGATAAAACTGCACAGAACTAAATACATAAACACAACGAGTACATGGAACATTGATGAAATCTGAGGAAGCTGAGTAGAATGTCAATGGCAATATGTTGACTGCAGTACTGAACCACACTTACACAAGATGCTGTCATGTGGGAGGAGCATACTTGGAATCTATCATTTTTGGGATAATAGCACCTAAGCCTGGTATAGCAGCTCACACCTATGATTCCAGGATATGGGAGACTGAGGCACGAGGATAGCCACAAGTTTGGGACCAGCCTGGGTTATGCAGAGTTCAAGGTCAGCCTCAACAACGAATGAGACACAGTCTCAAAAGCAAACAAAAACACATACATACATAAATAGTATTTGAATCTATAATTAGCTCAAAGTAAAAGGCTTTGAGACAGCTTGAATTATTTTAAATACAGCTTTAATTACAGCTGCTACAATGATAGCTTATAGAAATTCAAATGTTCCTAATGAATAAATAGAACCTAAAAAATGGCTTTCTCTGTCTTTGTTCTGCTTTTTAAGATAGGATCTCACGTTGCGGTTGGCCTTCAACTCACTACATAATCCAGGGTAGCCTGGCACTCATGACAAACTTCCTGCTCCAGCCTTCTGAGTTTGCGTATTACAGGCATGTGCCATCATACCTGGGCTGGTTTTCTCATTTTTAATACATAAAATCAAAAGACAGAAAACCACAATACTTGGGCCAAGTACCCCTTAGATTACATACCAGCTTCTTTTGTATCCTCAGTGCTCATCACTCAAATGTAAACCTTCTTATACCACCATTCTTTCTTCTGTTAGTACCTTAACGTAGTATCAGGAAGTCAACTTGCTTATATTTTACTGCTCTACACACTGAAGATTACGATTACGATTCTTTGTGCTATATGATAATTATTCACTTTCCTTTAATGGTGAATACTTAGATCCCATTTTACTAATAGCAAATGCTGTGGTATGAAAATACTGTTGTTTTAGTAAAAATTTTGCATGAAAACCAGGATTTTTTGGCATATAAAGGACTCTAAACGCTATAATCTTCCCTGAACAAGTTATATACAACTTAAAATGGATTTTTAGCGGAGTCTGTTCATTACCTTTTTATTGCACACTGCTGCTTTCTCTATGATCTACGCTCAAGCTCTTGCTTTTGGACAGAAAAATTTTGTCCTTGTGTTTGTTTTCTCTTGTTCGTTGTCTGCATACACTCCAATTCTTGCCTCTAATTCATTAAAAAGCATGCAATCGGCCTCAGACGCATCATCTAGGGCAGGTAACGGCCCACCATTCTGTCATTTTCCCCTCTCTGAAGGAATAAATCTAACAATCCACCCTCTTACCCCTAAGGTTTATATCTTCTCCAGAGCCAAACTTCTTTTAAGGACTGTTCACATTCACTAACCGTAATTCCTATGTTTGTCATTCACTGCTCCCAATCCATGACCAGGTTTCAGTAGGGAAGACACACTGAAACGGCTTTCACTAAGATCACTACCGATCTCTAATCCCAACAGACACTTCGGCTTTTCCTCACACCTGATCTCTGTACTACCACAGTGCTGGCCATTCTTCTGCTTATGGCTTCCACACTCTTCTTTTACCTTGGCTTCCACAATATAAAATCACTGCTCATTCACATAGGGGCTTCTCTCCACTTCCGCACTTAAAAACAAGAGATCAAACAACATCTATACTAGTCACTGCTTTTTCAACTACTATTTAAAAAATCTGAGATAACTGGGCACATGCCAGTAGTTCGACTACTTAAAAGACTGAGGCAAGATCTCTGGAATGCGACCTTAGCCTGGACAACACACTGAAATCTTGCTTCAAAAAAAGAAAAAGGAAGACAAAGAACAAAGGACTTACGGTTGGAATAACTACCAAAGCCAGAAGAACGTTTCTACAGTTTGTCCTCACCAAAATTCACATGGAGGACTGGCGCCAAGTACAACACTGTTGATGGGTAGTGGGACTTCAAGAACAGTAGGAACCTTTCCAGGTTCTGAAGCGGAGATCTCAGTGTACTTTATCTTATCAGGGACATGTGTGCTATCAAAGCTCAACAACTGAGATTTTAAAATATATTTGACAATACAGTTTCTAGATGGCACATACAGTAACATCAAATAGCACTCATACTACATTATAGTTAATGTTGTGTATTCTATTCACAAGCCAGATGTTAAGCTGAAGAAAATATCTATCCTAACTTTGCACATGTAGTTACTGAAGCTCAGAAATTTCAAGCTATATATTCAAGGTTATATAATTACCATGGGGAGAATCAGTACTCAAAATCTAGTTCCCCTTTCTACAGCATGTTATTTTAAGATAACTTAAAGAGGTAGCTCAAAACTGCAGACTGGGACATAGCACTAGCCTACAAGACTGAAAACCTCAGTTAAAAAGCCTTTTTAAAAATTTAAAAAGCCAGGCATGGTGGTACACGCCTATAATCCAAACACTTGGGAGGCTGAGGCAGGAGGATCAGCTTGAGTTTAACGCCAGCCTGAGCTACATTAAGTGAGTTCAAGGGCAGCTTGCAGTACAATAATGAGATCCTGTTTCAAAACACAAAACAACCAAATAGTCAAAAAACGTTAGCCTGGACAACAGCTGGGCATTGTGGCACAGGTCTACAGCCCAGGTCTCTTGGAGGCAAAGGCCCAAAGATCACAAATCCAACCTCAGCCTGAACAACTTAAAAAGACGCTTTCTAAAACCTATTTGAATAACCATTCATTAGACACCTCTCTACCTGTTTCAGAATTTTTAATAAGCAACAACTGACATCCTTCCTCAAGCTCAAAACATCAAAGCCTCCTTACCGCCCAACCTATGGAAATCAGGAGAAAAAGAAATCAATATTAGGTAATTATAGACCATAAAAATCAACGTAGTGGCTAGGTCATCATTTTAAAAATATACTTTCTGACCCACTTTTCCGAGACTTAAATCTTCAGAAAATTTTTTTTTAAATTTAGAAACTTCCAGTGTAAAATTTTCAGAGACTACAACCTAAGGGCATGTTTCACTTACCGCTGTGGTAGTAGTCTATCATTACCCAGGTAGCCTGGTTTATGAGTCTCTTTATTATAATCTCCATATTTGGCTTGAACAGCATAAGAAGCCAAAAGAACCGCAGTTTCCGGTGGGCAATATATCTCATCGTTTAAGATGGCTTCTTTAACTTGCAAGAAGAAAAGTCTTTGGGTTATCTCTTGAATTAATTCTTCAGAAACATCTTCAGGAAAGAATTTAGCTCTAAACTTGAACTGTAAAGGATTCTCTTTTTTAACATCTTGCTGTGTCACCTGGAACAATAATTTCAAGTATAATTAACAAAAATCTCAAATTCATAATAAACGAATCTAGTCACATCACATTTTTTAGAGGAAAGTTGGAAGTAAAATCAAAGATTCTAAGTCAAAAAAAAAAAAAAAAAAAAAAAAAAAAGAGGGGCTCGGGAAATAGCTCAGCGGTCTAAGCACCTGCCTGGCAAGCACAAGGATCCAGGTTCAATACCCAGCCCAACATGCCATGCCAGCCCCACCTCAGGTGTGCTGAGTGCGCATGGTAATGCACACCTATAATCCCAGCACTGGGGAGACTGAGACAGGAGGATCACCATGAGTCCAAGCTTCATAGTGAGACCTTGTACCAAATACATAAATAAATAAATAAGTTTAAAAAGAAACGAAAACGGAAACAAAGCTTTTGTAAATAAGAAGGTGAAGATGCATTAAAGGGAGGGTAAAGGAATGGGAAAAGAAAAAGAATCAAGTTATATCACTTACAGGTACAAATTCCTTATAATAAATGTGATCATTATGTATACCTAAAATATACTAAGAAACTTATTTAAAAAAGACTCTAAGTCAATAAGTAGTACTAAGTAAGATTGTAAATTTGTAAACATACACGTAAGAAAAAATCCTACCTTCAACTACGATGGAAAGCTTCTCTTAACACTCTCGAGAAGCTTACCCTGTGGATCTTTCTGCCTTCACAATGAGCCATATCTCTCAGTTCTTTTCTTAATTTTTATTCTGAGATGGGAGCCCTGCTAACTTGCCCAGGGTGGGCTCAAACCCACAATCCTGAGCCTCTGTGGTACTGGGAATTCAGTCCTGCCCAACCATGCCCAGCTTTATCCAAGAAATGCTTAAATCAGGGTATACATAGCGGGGCCAGCGAGATGGCTCAGCGATCTAAAGCACCTGCTTAGGCAAGCTTAGGCAACTGTAGGTAACACGGTTCCATCCTTGGCACCACATGCTGTGCCAGCCCCACACTCAGGGCAGGCTGAGCCGGCTATAATATTTAAAAAAAAAAAAAGGAAGGGTACACATATTTAGTTTCACCACTTGTAATTCTTACCTAAAGTCAGAGACGCTCATACGCTAAGCTTTCTTTTCTTTTTTTAATATGTATTTGGTACAGAGTTTCACTGTACAGCTCAGACTATAGCGATCCTCCTGTTTTAAGCCTCCCTAGCACTGGGAATACAGGGGTGTGACAACACGCCCAGACTCTGTTGGCAGCATATGGCACTGGGGATTGAATTCTCGTCCCTGCAATTGCCTAAGCAAGTGATTAGTTTCCTGAGTTATCTAGGTAGCCCGCTAAGTTTTCAAGCAGAAAATATGAGCATATCCTTTTCTAAGGTAAAAACTGACAGCGCTTCAATAAATTAGAAGATCCTACACCTTGGAATGATTAACAGACACAGCTGTAAAGGCTCAGAAACGGTCAGGCCCTCAGCTTTTACCAGCTCAAATTTGCAACTTTAAATGTAAGTTAATTGAATCATACAAACCTTTTTATTTAGTTTAAGCCATGTAGAATAACCTTTGCTATCAACATACTGCAGGCCAAAAAACCAGACCTCACGCAAACCAACTGTTTTTACCACCTAGAAAATAAAACAAAACAGTTCAAGTTTACAGGTAACTAGGTAACTAACACTACGTATTATACATCAAAGGAACAAAACTTTTCTTTTTGCCATAGAAAAGGCCTTTGCTAAATTTGACATATTCAATGAACATTAACTTCAAATGTCCTTTTTTTTTAAACAAGGTGTCATTGTTTAACAAGTTGGTACTGAATTTGTGACCCTTCTGACTCATTCTCCCAAAGTCCTGGAATTCCAGGTGTACACTACCACACCTCACTTAAACTCAGATTATCTATAACCAACTGTGTAGCGTCACTTCAATCATCTCTTCTTGCTTGAATTTTTGTATCATCTTATTGCCCCATAATATCAACAATTAACAATTCAGGAAAATATAATGTTATAATAACCCTACATGCTTCTTTCAGTTACCCTACAAATACATTACTCAGGCAAACAGTATCACGTTGGTACTAAAAAAGCAGTTTGATGCAATCTGTGTGAGCTCACTGAGCAGAACACCATTCCTGGGGCATGCCATGAACCTCGCACTCCTATGTCTGTGCTCACACTTCTCAGACTAGAACATTTCTTCTATATTTCTATAATCGGTTGAACACTTTATTCTTTAAGGCTTGCTGAACTAACATGACTTCTGTGAAGAAAGTTCTCCCATCATCCAGATCAAGTTAATCACTGGTTCCCTGATGGTCCCACATAGTATCTTACTGGATCAAACAAGTATTCTATCCTATCATCACTACCTGTGTTATTATTTATAATGTATTCATTCTCCTTTAAGATATAACACTAGAGACACTTTTTTTTCTTAACTAGCACTCAAAAGTAGAATAAAATGGTGGATCTAGGACACATACCCACTATAAACGTGGGTTTTGTTAAACCCACGTTTAACAAAAGTATCTGTTGAAAAAGAAAAACTATAGTTTTTTTTTTTGTTTTGTTTTGTTTTTTTTTTTTGCAGAACCGGGCATTGAACTCAGGCCCTTTCACTTGCCAGGCAAGCACTTATTCTACTAAGCTATCTCCCCAGCCCCAGAAAAATTATATTTTAAAACATGGGAAGTAAATCAAAAGAAGTGACCTCATCGATATTTAGAAAGCTTTAAAAAAAAATAAATCAGTTCTTCATGACGGACATTCTTGGCTTATTTTAAATTCAAAATATTGCAGGCTTTTGATTTTTTTTTTTTTTTTTAAATTTTATTTATTTATTTGTTTGCTTGTTGTGTTTGTTTGTTTCTTTGTTTTTATTTATTTTGTGGCTGGCTCAGCCTGCCCTGGTGGTGGGGGCTGGCGCAGCATGTGGTGCCGGGGATCGAACCGCAGTCCCTGCAGTTGCCTGAGCTTTCCTAAGCAGGCGCTTTAGACCACTGAACCATCTCGCCGGCCCCGGCTTTTGATTTTAGAATAGTGAATTGAATCATTTGCTCTACTTTCCCTTATCTGAAAAAATTTCATTAAAATGATACACATAGCTTTTTTTTTTTTTTTTTTTTTTTTTTTTTTTTAGACAGGGTCTAGCTGTGCAGTTCAGACTGGCCTTGAATTCACTTTTGTAGCCCAGGCTGGTCTCGAACTCACATTGATCCTCCTGCCTCAGCCTCCCAAGTGTTGGGATTACAGGCATACAACACGATGCCTGGCTGACACAACATGTTAAAAATAAGAAAAACCATTTAACTGCTAACAGATTCATCAAACATCAAAGTTCTGGAAGATGTGGAATATACTCACTCACACAAATGACACAAAAGTTCATTGGCAAAAATGAACAATTTGGTGGAAACAAAAGTTAGTCCCTGTGGGCCGGAGAGATAGCTCAGGGGCACAAGTGCCTGCCTGGCAAGTACAAGGTCCTGAGTTCAACTTCTAAGTCCAGAAAAAAAGCCAGTCCCCAGTATTAACTTTGGCAGAAGACAAGTTTTCCCAGCAGAGTCACAGAGAACAGTTAAGCTCAGAGTGGCAGGAGCAGGAAGTGTACAGGTCAAGAGCAGTGGAATAAAGTGAGTCCAAGCAGCTGGCCTCATGCTTTGTGACATTCAGTGCTGGCCAGATGAGAGTGCAGGTCCTCCTATAACTAGCAGCAGCCTAGCACAACACACAGAAGTTAGTGCACCCAGCTGTGATAATCCCTAACGGCCTTAACCTCCCTCTCTGGCTTTTTCCCTCCTTCTGGATATACAAGCAGCAACTTTTGATCACATACTCTTATAAGTAAAAAATGCCAGGCACCGAACTACTGTAGACATATACATAAATTTACTTACAAGACCTACAGGATACAACATACACTATGGACAGTGTACAGTATATACTGTTATGCTACTATACTATAGAACATGCCTTTTAAAAAATCTAGAAGAAAAAAGTTAAAAATACAAACTTTATCGGGGATATAGCTCAGTAGCACAGTTCCTGCCTGGTAAACACAAGGTCCTGAGAGTTCAATTCTCAGTACCAAAAAAATACAAACGTTTCAGTATTTCCAGCACCCTAATAGATTTTCTTGCACATTCCTTATGCATACAGGTACTTTTAGTTTCACAAGTAGAGGCTGGATGAAGTGGTTAGTAAAGAAGGCTGAGAAAAAACAAACCAAAGGACTTTATGCTCTCAAAACAAGTGCCTCCAACAACTTGCAGGTAGCCTTAATATAACGTTATCATCAACAGTAGGACTCTGCTGATGTGGAACCCCACGCCTACACAGCCTCTTTCCCATGCCTCAGCCTGCCGCTGGCCTTGCCTATCTACCTGCCAGCTCATCCACACATTCTACTACCAACCAATGCTTTTAGATTCCTTCATTTGTGCCAAGGAAAATTGTCAAGAAACAGAGCAATGATTACAGAATTAGTAAGAAACCATAACAAACAGCAATACTTATTAATCTCTAGACCACTGCTTATAGTATTAATGTAGCTGTGTGTTATGGTTTGTGTATAGGTGCCCCCCAAAGCCTCATGCAGTCATGGGGCAGCTTCTGGAATTTGTAATTGATTATTGTGGAAGTGGGTGCTGCACCTCCCCTGGGGCAAGCGATTTGCATTTCAATGTAAGGAAGGAAGAGAAGTTAGCTGCTTGAGCTGCTGCTACCTCTCTCCCAGCACTCTTTGCTCTTACCAGCCTCCATGAAAGGTTGTTTCCTGCCAAGTGCCTCTATGCCTTGGAGCCAGCTGAATATGGACTGAAACCGCCAGTAACTGTGAGCTAAATAAACCTTTCCTTTCCTCATTTAGTGTCAGGTGTTTGTCTCAAAAACAAGAGAAGAGTAACTAAGACAGTGTATGAAGCTATCCAATACTGTTCCACTCACTTTACAAGGATTCTTATTTAGCTCTCTAACCCTGTTAAGAGTGGTGTTATCATCACCCTAATTGAACAAATCCCAAGAATGAAGCAAAGAGATGAACACTTCCAGGGTCAAGCAGGTGCCGTGAGGACTACTAAAGGCAGAATCACTCCAGGGCCACTTTAAGCCTCTATGTGTCACTGTACAGTAAAATATATAAGGTTTCATTTTCCTTGGCATCCAAACAAACACGATTCCACTTTTTAAAAAAAGATACTTCTCAATATCTAATACCAGAAGAGCTCACTGGAAGATTAATTCTGATGGGTCATGTTTACTCAATATAACATTTTAATTAGTTTTCAGTAAAATAAATGCTAACTATATTTGCATTTTTATTTAAGGTGTGTGTGCAAGAGCACACATACATGTGTGTACATACCCACATACAAATGCACCAAAAGGCCCAGCAGAATCAACACAAGTGGTTTACTAGTTCATGGGTACGGTGTACACAGCTGCTTATGGTTTACTTTTTACATTAAAAATTGACTCATATACATATGTGTATATATATACACATATATATACTCATATATACACACACACACACACACACATATATATATATATATATATATATATATATATATACCAAAAAACAAAAGCTTTTCATTAAAAAGAAAACGTTTTAAGGTTTTAAAATTCATTAATTATTGCCTAATCAGGAAATGCAAAACTTCTCAAAATTTTAAAATTTTTAGTTCACCGGCTTTGTATCATCCAGGCATGGTGGAGCATGTCTGGGATCCCAGCATGTGGGAGGCTAAGACAGAGGATTGCTGTAAGTTCGAAGCCAGCCAGGGCTCCATAGTGAGTTCAAGGCCAGCCTGAACTGCAGAGCAAGAACCTGTCTCAAAAAGACAAGCAAACAAGTTATGTATCAATGTGTCAGAATGACACTTAAAATCAAGATATCTAATACATATTTATTGCTCTAATACTAGACTCTTTTTGCTGTTGCTGTTTTCCTTTTTTATTTGAGACAGGGTCTGAGTAAGTTGCCAGGCTGGGGTCAAACTTTTGATACGCCTCTCTCAGCTTGCCAGGTCCTGGTGGTGCAGGCATACACCATTGCAGCACTTCACCAACTTTCTCATTATCAAGATCAAGTTCACCTTCCCTAATATAAGAACTTAAAAGAAGAAAATAAATAAATAAATAAATGTTGGGTGGTACCAGGCATCAATCTCAGGACCTTGCATTTTCTGCATCCCCAAACCCTATAAATTTTATTATTATTATTATTATTTTTTTTTTTTTAGAAGAGTGACTTAAATACAAAATGTATTTGGAAGAGTTAAAAAAAAAACCTAAGGTTTATTGTAAGTGTTAATGTTTAATTGTTTGACTAATGTTACATATCTATATCAATCTAAACAGATTTGATGATGAACATATGTAATACAACCACTGTTAAATTTTTCTTGTTTTGAAAATCCT
>PVKN010017851.1:0-17126 GCA_004027915.1 Capromys pilorides
GGAGAGGGAGGAGGGGGAGGAGGAGGAGAAGGAGCAGGGGGAGGAGGAAGAGCAGGAGGAGGAGGAGCAGGAGGAGGAGGGGGAAGGAGAAGGAGGAGGAGAAGGAGAATGGGGAGGACGAGGAACAGGGGGAGGAGGAGGAGCAGAGGGAAGAGGAGGAGCAGGAAGAGGAGGAGGAGGAACCACTTTAGAGTACCTTGATGTTGCACCGTGCCTCACCTACCCCCACATGTCCCACTTACAGCAGAAAATGAGAGCCAGGATAACCACAAGTTGGGGCCCCTCTGTTTGACAGCTCCCAGGTAGTCTATACACGCCTGCCTGCCTGCCTGCCTGCCTGCATGCCTCTGTGAGGACAGCCTTCCAGTGCAGGCTCCTCTGGCACGGCTAGGACCTACAGGTCTCTGTGTCTCCTATGCTCAAAAGCCAGGCTTTGGGGATTGTGGGGAACACACTGCGGGTAGGAGCGGGACTTGGCACTGGGTGGCCTGGGGGGCTGCTTCTCCATCTGGGCTCCTCCCTTCTCACTGCTTTCTGGCCTCCCTGAGGTGAGTGCTGTCCTCCACCAGGCCCCTCTGCCCGGCCACTTCTGCCTTGGACCCCACTGACCACAGATGAAAAGCCATGAGACAGAACAACCCCTTCCCTCGCGGGTTGTGAGCAGTAGGAATTTGTCCCAGCTGCAGGAAGGGGGCTCAGCCTGCTTCTCCTTGGGAACTGGATGCGGCTGCGCACCGTGAGCTGGCTTCGGTCTTCCACCCTGTGAGGATCGAGGATTCACTGCCGACACGCAGGGCAGACTCCGGCAAGGAGTCTCTTCTCCGACCACCAAGACCACCTCAGCAAGGCGTCCAGAGTCCCTGCCCGACGCCCTTGGACTGCGGAGGATCTCGCCCCGAGCTCCAGCCTGCCAGTGTTGCAGGTGGTTGCCAGCATCTTCCCAGGTGTGAGGCGTTTGTGTAACCCTCACATGCTTTGGCTCCCTGAATAAAGGACTCCACAGAGCCTTAGTCCTCTCCTACCCTGGGCGGAGCTTCTGGGGTGAGTTCCTAGCTTCCCTTGTATGCACTCCAGGAGAGGGAAGGAGAGCCAAAGCCCGGCCTTGGACAGCACGTGTTTATGCTTCTGTGTCGCCGCCTCCCTCACAGCACGTGGTTGGTGCATTGTGCGTGCCAGCAGCTTTGGCCAGCCCAAGGGAAGAGGCACCAGAGTGGAAAGGAGCCCAGACCGCTGTCATCCGCGCCCTCGTGCAGCGCTGCTCAGAGCAGCTTGTGGCTGAGCAGAGAACGCGGAGGGCGTTGGGAAGGGACTAGACCCCTGAGCTTAGAGGGGTGTTCTGGTGGCCCGGGGCTGAGTCCACAGTAAAGCTCCTCACTCGCCCCGTGCATGCCAAGGCAGAAGGGTGCTGGGCACATTCCTAGGGATAGCCCCTGACAGGCCTCAGCGGCGTCTGTCCTCAGCAAGGGAGGTCACTCAGTGTGGAAGAGGGCCGGATGCCCCACTTCGTGGCAGGCCTTGACCACAGCCTTCCGGCCTTCACAAAGGAAAGGTGCCCTGCCAGGTTAATTAAAGAGTGGGATCGGTCTGGCCGTGAGGGGCCTACTTTAAAGACAGGTACAAAGCGACCAGAGACCAATAATGTTAAATTTAATCGTGTACTTCAACTCCCCAGTGAAGTCCTGCTTACAGCACTGGCTCATCAGAAGCCACTGTCCTCTGGGGAGAGTGTGCGCTGGCTGAGATGACGCAAATATCTGGTCTGCCTAATAATTAAAATTTGAATTTTAGATGACAAATTAGTTTTGTCAATCAGTCTCCTCTCTCTTTGCTCAGCATGAGTAAGCGTCTGGGAATCTGATCACTGCTGAGCTCCACCTCATAGTGAGGAGCAGAGTGAGGGAGGTGAGGGAGGCAGGGTCCACAGATGGCGTGCAGGGCTGGGATGCCAGGCGCCTGGGTCCCAAGTGACGCAGGCGCGCGATGTGTGCTTCGCCCTCCAGCCGAGCGTGGGAACTGGGGAGGAGGCAAGTGGGGCTGGCATCGAGATCCAGTCCTGGTCCTGTCCCCGCAGGCTGGGACTTCACAGGGCTCCCAGGAACTCGGGGGTGAAGGCGAGCGCAGGACGGTGTGCGCTAGGTGGGCTTGCAAACTGCTGTGGTCACAATCATTTAGCAGAGGAAGACGCAGGATTTCTCAAGGAGGGTTGCTGTGCCTGGATGTGTCCCGAGTCCTTGGTGATGGTGACAGTGCGAAGGTCTGGGACACTGGGCCCATGGGTCTGGAGGGCAGAGCTCACAAGAGGTGCTGGGGACCCCAACTGCAGGGTTCAGGGACAGGGGTGCACCTGTCGTCTTGTTTGCCTCCTATGAACACAGAAGTGTCCACTTCGACTTTCTGTCCCTTTTGCCCTGCAAAGGACAGCTCCTGTGAGCAGCTGGGCCTGTCCACACATTCACCGTGAACACCTTGGTCTCCAGAGCCACACAGAAATGCATTTACATCTGTGCTAAGTCACCGTGCCCCAGAGGTCAGGCATCTCAATACAGCAAAGCAAATGGGCTGAGCACGGTGCTTTCTCAATCTCTGCATATTAGCTGGCTGGACTAGATGGAGCATGGAATTCCTCACCTGAATAATCAGTCATATGGGACACAGTGTATTTCAATTTTAAACTATTGTCTTAAAAATTTAAGGTTGAGTCCAAAAGACTACTACTTGGGACAAATTCACCCCTACAATATATAAGATTGTTATGGAAGTATCATAATATTCTCTGATTTCCAAAATACAAATATCTGTACATTCATGGCTGTAAATCATTCTTTCCATGTATTTCAACTTCCTCCCTTTCCCAGCTATAATTTCATGCTTCCTTTTCAGTGTTTGTATTAAGATTCAAAACAGTAAAGTCACACATAGTTATGTTAAAAATTGCTTGTGCACTTAATTAGCATTGTTAAGTTTAAATGCAGTGTGGTTACTGCAATTTTGATCAAGAATAAGTGGCAATGTTTTCTAAAGGCAAATTCAGATTGAAGTTCTTTGGGGAAGGTCAAAGGAGGAAGCTAAACCAAGATTAATGCGGTGTGGTCAGTATGATCATAGACCTATGCCGGTCCTGCAGCCCACTACGAAGTCTTGCTCTGTGACACGTGACATTCAAGAGGCTGGGCCCATGAGGTTGCTTCCCCAGTGATAGCACAGCTGGCTTAGTTTGTGTAAATAGGTACTGTGATGTCACACAGTAATGAAATGGACCAGCAGTGGGTTTCTCAGAATGCATCATGATTATTTCATGAGTGTTTCTGGGGTCTCTATTTAGATGTCCCCCAACGCCTTATGGGCTGTATGGGGCTGTGGGAAGGAGGTGAGACCAAAGGGCACCACAGCTCCTTGGCCTGCTGCTCCCCCAGCAAGGATTGGGGGGCCTGCTGTCAGGAGGGGGCTCTCTGGCCGTGACCTGGCTGGGTGTGTCTCCCTGCCAGCGCCTCCACTTGCTCGCAGCTCGCTGGCTCCAGGCCCTCCTGGCTCAGAGCTGTGGGTATGGAGTGAAGCTGGGAGCCAAGAGAAACCTTTCCTCTAAGTCCTGTCAGTGACAAGGGATGTGGCGAAGACAATTGCATCCAATAATAATAAAAATCAGCAAGGGAATGCAGCGGCCAGTAGAGCGCAGACCAGGAAACCCTTCAAGCACGACGTGTTAATGAGTCTCCAGGCAGGACGCAGAATTCAGCAGGAGCACAAGAAGCAGCTACTCAACCTCTGGAAACCAGGACAGAGTCCAGAGGCGAGGAGCTGCTGCCTCGCGGATCAGAAGAGCCCGCGCCCCTCCACACATAGCGTAGGCTGGGCCCAGTGGCCAGGGCGTGCATGCTGTGCCCAGGTCTCCAGGCGGCAGACAGTGGGGTGCAGGCAGATGTCCCAGAACTCCTGGGAGGAGTGTGCGTGAGGCTGAGGGAGCCGGAGAGGCTGGGTGTCGGCAGGTGCCGAGCCAGGGAGCTCCATGGTGCGGGAGGGTTAGCGTTTACCAGTACACAAGTGCGGAATTGTGGGCAGCGACGGCATCTGCAGATGGCCAAATGGAAAGAACAGTAGGGTGGTACCTTGGAGACAGCCCAGAAGCAGCAGCATGACATGGACCAGAGATTCAGTGACCTGAAATTAGGGAACTGTCCCTAAGGACAAGGGAGGAATGGTAGATTGAGATTTTTCTGTGGCTCAAGGTGATGCTACCCAGGGATGCGCGGGTCAGGATTGAGGGGGTGGAGCCCTGGTCTCCACGACGTCATCTGCTTCTGAACCCTCCCCAGATAGTCCTCCTGCACAGTTGCTCCTTCTTCCCCAGTGACATACTGGTGTTTTCCCACTGACTTGGCACGTGAGGCTGCATCATTTGTCTCCTACCTGCAGTGTCACCGATGGGTGGTTGGTGTGGTTTTGCACACATGCCTCTTCTCACCCTATGGCAGGAGATGTCTGCTCACTTCCTAGCACGTCCCTGCGGCTGTTGGTGCAGCGCTAGGATGCTGCGAAGGCGGACTGTGGGTGGACGCAGCACCTGCCCAGCTGCCTGGGGTCCGTGGGTGACATCGGCCGAGGCCAGTGTCTCTGTGCTCTTGTCCTGTGCAGCTTGCCTAGGGAGGACCACTCAGCTCCTGAGTGTGGGTGTAAGAAGCAATGGGAGGGCACCCAGACCCACGCACCACTTGGCAGAGCCAGGAGCTGGCGGCTGGGTGAGGCCGAGAGCCGAGAGTCTGAGGTTGTTCATTCCTGCAGCTGCACTGAGCGGTCCAAGAATCACAGACTCCTTTGGAGCAGAGCTTACATTTCCACACCTGGACCTTTTCTGTTTTTTATTTTTAATGTATTTGGCACAGGGTCTACAGGGTCTTACTATGTAGATCAGACTTGTGATTCTCCTGTTTTCAGCCTCCCAAGTGCTGGGATTACAGCAGTGCGCCACCATGCCCTGTTTTAATCCCGGACTTGGCATGCCCCGGGGGCAGGGCTGGCACAGCCATACCTGGACCTTTTTGTGATGGGTTTCAAAGTAGAAGTTGCACACATCCAGTATGTTGAAATGAAGACTTAGTTTGAAAGCTAAGGGTTTCTAAAGCAGGGCCCCTTTCAGAGCCCAAAGCGGTGTACACTTCCCAGGAGCTGCACCCTGAGGCCATCCTGCTGCAGTCCGCCCTGCTCCGGCTGAGGACTGCAGGAGCCCTGCCTCGCAGCTGGCACCGTCCGGATGACTTTCTCCAGCGCTGGCTGCTCCTGGCCTACCTTTTGTGAGTTTGAGTGTTTTTGGGATTGATGCGTGGCAGCACGAGAGGAGTCTGCAATGTGGGAAGCTAGGGAGGCCGCAGAACGCCCAGGAAGAATCGCTAGCAAGACCTCCTCTCTCCACTGTGCGCCAGCTGTGGCTTCGGTGGTGGTGAGGGATGAGGCTTAGAGATGATTGAAGAAGACCACGTTTTAATGTACAACTGCAGGGAAAAGGCACCTGATGTCTTCAGCAGTGCCAGTCCTTGGTGCTTTGATGTGGCAAGACCCTGAGGTGAGACTTGGGTCCCCAGAAGCAAGCATTCTGGATGGCACAACAGGACTGCATTCAACACACAGTGACCACTATTTGTACACCCCTAATACACATGGCTGGCCAGTGTTGCCATTCCTGAACACCACACACACACACACACACATACACATCACACACCACAAAGACTCACACACTTCACAACCTTCTGCAGAATTGTCACTAAATCCCCATTTTACAGGCGAAGGAACTGAGATCCGGAGAGACAGGCACTGCTGTGTGGCCTCTGCCTGGCTGTCCTCTGACCCACTGTTACCCCCAGCCCACGCTGTGAGGAAGGCACAAGGCTGCTGGTCATTGTAAAAATGGGCACCATGCTGCCCCGGAGTCTGAGATGGTTCCAAGATGTCGTTCTAGTTCTGAGGATTATTTTTTCTTTGAATTCACACCTGCATCACTTAAAAAATATTTTATTAGGTGCAGGACTTCTGTTGAGACAGATGCTGATGGATATGACCCGTGTCACATCTGCCAAGGGTGACATTGGCTGTGGCTGAATGTTTGTGAGCCTTTGCCCTGTGCAGCCTGCCCTGGGAGGGCCTCTCAGAGAGCCACATCTCTGAACGAAAAGCTCTAGGTCACTGGATCTCTGGACTCATTTTGCATGGATGTGATTATTAAGTTTTGATTGTTTCCAAAAGGCATTTTTCTTGTATCTGAGAACTTTTTGTGTCCATAAGAATTTAATCATTTTCACTATTTAACTTGAAGAGATGTCTTCATTAACAGAAGAGAGTTGATGTAACTCTCCAAGCCCTGGTTTCCTACAGATTTAGGGTGACATGGTGCAGGCTGAACATGGGGCCTCAGAAAGGAGCCACCCCTGAGCCGTGGAGAGGCCCAGACCAGGGCATCTTCCTCTGTCAAACAGCTGGAACTGGCTTCGCGGTTACAAGCTCTTGTCCTACACAGAGAATGAAAGTATGGCATGTATTTGAAATACCTTTTGATTTCTGATGTTGAATTTTAATGTGTGTGTTACATTAAAAAACTAAAATAGAAATCTCACCATAACCAGGGTCCAGCTTATGGTTTATTACAGGTTTTATAAGGCCTGAGATAGCAATCTTTAATATAAACAAAGCAAATTGGATATTACTTTCTGCCGTAAGGGCCTTTGCTTGTACACACTTGTGGCATGATTTCTTGTGAGCAGGCAAGAGATTTACCAGGACAAGGACTGTTACGTTGCCAGAGGCAATGGAGCTGGGGGCTATGCAAGGAAGAAGCAGTTACCTGGGCTTTGGACCTTCTCTCCTGAGCCAAGCTGCGTTTGTATGAAACATTGCTCCAGGCTTGTGCAACAACGAGTCTATGTGTTCCTAGGACAACGAAAAAGAAACAAAACCTAGACACCTACTGTGTGAGGCACGGCTACCCAGCCCCATTCTTACCTCCTTTTATGAGGTGCGGAGTCCCTCCAGACTCGAAACAATGTAATTTGCAAGTGTTTTAGCAGACGCATTCCAAGTACACCTCTATTGGAGGCTTGTTGTGTTTTCTGTATTATTGAATCTCAAAGCTACCATTCTATAAAAATGCAAAGCAAATTTAAAGGTGGTGCCATTTCCCTTTCAATGGCTTCTTCTGCGTTGTTCTCATTGAGCTCTTTTTCATGTGGAATTAAATGGAAAGGGGGAAAGAAGTTAGAATGAAAGACAGAGTTCAAAAATAAGACTGGAAGGTAGGGCAAAGGGGAAGAGCCAGTGAGGGAGGAAGATTTGCCTGTGGGCCAGCTGAGTTTTCTTTTCTCAGTCACATATGCATTCACGATGGGTTAAAAATAAAAGTGATCATTAATTTTGCTGAAATTTAATTTAAAAAGAAGTAAAAATGAAACTAAAGGCAAGTGTGCCTGTGAACGGATTGCATGAATTCGAGTAAGAAGCTCCCGACTAGACAGGCTCCGTCTGCACGCTTTCCAGTGTAGATGACCCACCCCGGGGAGGACGGGCTCCGGGATGGTGTGAAGCAGAAGCCGGGGCAACCCTTTTCTCCTTGTTTCTTTCCGGAGCAGCTCAGTCTCCATCTGCAGCTTGGACGTCACTTACTGGCTTCCGGCGCCCTTAGGAGAGTCCAGTGCACACCCATCGCTTCACAGAGACCCCCGGTGAGCCGCAGGCCTCCGCAGGTCCTTGGCACCCAGCTCGGCGCTCTTCTGTACCGGCTCCTGGGTGCCCTCTGTAAGCCCGCCTTGCACACTCTTATGTGTTTGTCATCTTGCGATAAATCTGCTTCACTAATAAGTGTTGGCTGGTGCAGAAGTTTAACTTCAAGGGGGCGCCTTTTTATCTGGGGAGATTCTAGTATCCGAAAGGCAAAGCAGGGCACTAAGGAGATTTTGGAAAGTTATTTTGGCACCACTAATATTTTAAAATAAAATTCTTTTTTGGGAAACATGTTTAAGACCTTTTCCCCTTTAATTTATTTGGGCTTGGTCAACTGGAAGAACCCTGAATGATCAGCCACAAGTTCTGGTTCCAATCCTGAAAGCTTTGTCCCTTATTCTGCAGTCTTTGCTTTCTATCGACTTCTATCATTTCCACTATCCTGACCCCTATGGCTCATTAGCTGCAGTCCAGGCTGGTGCTGGCGAGCCCGGATCACTCTGCGAGGACCAAGATCCGTAGAGAGGATCTGTGCTCACGTGTCCCGCTGCGGTCTGTCCCCATGGGGGCTCCGATTCCCATAGTTACTATTTTATTTGCTGGAGTATTGTGCAGATCTGTGCCCTGGTTCTCCGTAAGATTTTGAGTCTTTCTCAAAGTATACCGGGGACTCAAATCACACGTGGTGAGGGTGTTCACTTGTCGCTTGTCTAGTCAAATCTAGACAAACAGTAAACATGTGAAATTGATTTAGCCATGTTCCCAGTGGGGGCTGATGTCAGGTAAATGTTTGTGTCCTCTTAAAACTCACGTGTTGGAGTTCAAGCCCCAGTGCGACTGTACCAGAGACAGGTACTACACAGCAGGAGTTAAGATGAAGCAAGGGGTGAAGATTGGGTCCTGGGGCATCAGGTGTGGCCCTGTTTCTAGTGTCCGCTCCCATCTTTTATTCCTGTCCTTGTCTTGGGCTAAAATGCTCTTTCTCATCAGGAAGACTGGATTCTCTGTCACGGAGGCCGAGTGCATTGCTGGTATCTGCTGAGCGCTGTGCTCACAAGGTCTGGAGCATCTCCTTTATGCCTCCTGCTGCAGACTAAAGTAGCAGCTACTGCTGCTGCTGCTCTGTTCAATAGAGAAGAAGAAATTCAGGCGTGGGGATTTAACTGCCACGCTGAGCACGTGAGCTGTCAGCACTCCAGGGCAGGCTGAATCCGAATAGCACCTTGCAGCAGCAGGGCCTCTGGCCTGGGCGGGACTCCCTGAGAATTTCTGGAGTTAGGCTGCAGAGCTGTGGAGGAGCTCTGGAGCTCCTGGAGGGACTGTGGAGCAAACATCTGTCCAGAGAACATCAGGTCTGGACTTACCTGGAAGGCCACAGGGAAGTGAGGGGTCTGTTCATGCAGCACACATGAGTTATACATTGGCCCCGCATGCATTAGAGACTCTCAGAGGTTGCGTGTACAGAATCTCTACATTTTATCCAGAATGACTTGTTTATCTGAGGCGAGGGTACGAATCCAAGTCTGGCAGGTCCCAGGCTCTTATTTTTATTCGGAGACAGGGCTTCTGTACATGGAATGCTGCCTAGGCTGGCTTGAGCCTCGACCTTCCAGACTGTGGGGTTTGGTGGACTGGGGTGAGGTGCTGGCTCCCAAGAACGGCTCCAAAATGAATGTTTTTGAGAGAAAAAAAAGATATTGAAATAATTAAAATGGTATCTTTTTGTATTTTTATTTATTGAATAGTGAAAAGGTTTATTCCATTGTTTGCTTTATTATTTTCTAATTTAAAACATAGTAAACATCCCTGAATATATAAACAAAACGGTAAATAACCACCTCTAGGTTGATTCTGGAACATTCAGAATCCCTCGTGTACAGTGGTGGTTACCGACGGTGCTGGCGTATTTTTGTTTCTTAGCCACGTTCATCTCACTGATATCATGTCATTTCTGTTTTTCTTGTTTACATTTTCTACATTTTTATGTACATGTCATGCTTTACACTGCTTCATAAGTGACCTGAAATCCTGAAGGATGCTTTTGTCATTAAATTTAAAGTCATCAGAGTATTCAAACGGTGTGTCTCCATGCGCCACCGTTTTTACCTGGGAAAATGCCCCCTTCCCCAGTGCCTACTTGCTTAGATTAGGTGCAGGGCGTATTGCAGCTAATGCAGTTTTACCCTGTTGACTCACCTTCTTGTCTTCAGGATATATTCTAAGGAGAAAGCTCATGAAATAATGAAGATCTAAGTTTGCATGTGATGACATGATGTCTCCTTAGGCAGGGCTGTCTTCTCTCGGGGTCTCAGTGGGGTGCTCCCTTCTTGGCCTTGTGGGGAGACCCGCTGTCCCTGTTCATCCCGTGATGCCTATCACATGAGGCGCCTCCTGCAGCTGTGCCCAGGCCACCTTCGGAACGCACGGAGGGCTGGAGGCCACCATCCTACCTTCGGGGTGGGAGAGGATGTCACCGTCCAAGCAGGGTCCGAGGCCACTTCCCCCTCATCCCCGTCCTGTACCATCTTGGTCTGCATCTTGTGAAGAGCCCAATGCTCTGGTCCCAAAGCAGAGGGAGCAGAGACAGCTCTGGTGACCCATGACTATGGGAGAGAGCAGGAAGCTGGGTCCACACGTGATGGGTCTCTTAGGACGCATTTCAGCAGGCATTAAGAAGTGATTGGTGTCGTCATATCCTTTACATTTCCAAACTGGAGTTTAAATTTTAACACGATCAAGCATAGGAAAAAGTATAAATGTGCAGGTGTGTTTATAACATTTATTTAAGATATATTAAGCGTTTATCATTCTTATTCTTGTGTTCTCTCTCCTCTTCCCTCCTTCTCTTCCTCCTACTCCTCCTTCTTCTCCCCCCCATTGCCTCTTCTATCTCTGGCTCTGTGTCAGTCTCTGTCTGTCTGTCTCTCAGTCAGGGTACCAGGCACACACAGAAGCCATCCCTCCTTCAGCAGGGACCAAGAGCAGGAGCCTCTTGCCAATGAGGTACCCAGGTGACCTCCCCTTCCCTCGAGTGAGACAGGGACACCTGGGCCCAGAAGAGCTCTGTCACAGCTGTGTTTGATGCCCGCAGGACTTCTGAGGCCCTCACTGCTTGTGCATAAGGCTCTTCTTCTGCACCCCCTTGGGGTCTCCCACTGGGGCCTCGGCTCCCTCACTCCCACCTGGGGCAGCTGGCTGTGGATTTGGGGCTGCACAGATCAGTAGCGGGTTAGTGCTAGTTGGAGACCCTGTCCTGCCCTCCACAGGGAAACTTCCCTGAGAACTGGCCATGCCAAGGTGGGAGCCATTCCCAGTCACCTCAGCTTTCCCGCTCTTCTCCCTGGAGCCCCCTGGCCCCACAAGGCCATGGCATTCGCCAGTTCTCAGATGTCTGCAACACGCTTCCTCCTGCGTCATGGCATTGTCAGCGTGGTCTGTCGTGTGGACAGGCACAGGCCACACTTACAGCAGGTTGGGTTTCTTGTTTGCACCCCAATTCTTTTTCCTTCAGTGTGGAAATGTCTAAGTGGCAAGTACCACAAAAAGCCTCAAGAGTCTATTTCCAGTTTTCTTTTCTGAAGTCCCTGGTTTCCCAGCATGTCGCACCTACCTTGCTGAGTCAGAGTGCTGCTTTTGTGGCTATGAAGCATTCACCCACATTCTTTCCTAGTTTCCTTCACCTTTATCCCCACCGCTGCTTATTTATGCTAAGAGCACCCTTGTTCCTGACGCACTGGCACAGACCGTTTTCTTCCAGGATCTCTGTTTGCTTGAATCTCATGCTCTGCAAAGCTTCCACTCAGATGGATCAAAGCCCAGCAGTTTGTGAAGTTAATCTGAACTTACAATAACAGGAGAAACCTGCTCAATCTCAGAACAACAACAAATTGAGGACACTGGGATGGGATGCAACCGGGGAGGCTGGAGCGACCATGCCCCGTCCTCACCCAGGCTCAGGGCCGTGGGGGTCCCTGGGATCAAAGCACAGCCCCAGAACAGCATGCACCACAGAGCAAGCCCTGGCCTGGCCATGGTGCTTTTGTGGGTAGTGAACATCAAACGGAAAACAATGTGCCACTATGCGTTTAGCTGCGACTTCACAGCTGTGTGTGCAGTTGGGAAAGTGATCGTGAGCTCCCACTGTAGCTGCACATGCAGTGCGTGTGTGTCTGGTTACACAGAATCCACGTACGCCTTCACACTCCTCCATATGGCTTTCAGACTTCTTCCCTTGGTCTGTAAAAGCTTTTGACCCATTGTTTTGAACTCTGACTCTTTCTTGCATGTTAAATATATGACATTTGGTGCATGAGGATGTATTTTACTGTTGGTCTTCTGTCCCTTTGCTACTGCTGTCTTCTGGAATTTTCAGATGTAGAGAAACTGTAATTCAACACCAGCTGAGGGTTTGCTCACATAGCACTTGGCTGCTGACCTTTATGCGCCAACAGGCGTGAACAGACAAAGGGAAGAGATGCTGGGCATGAAACTCAGGGCTCTGAGTTCCCAACACAGAATACCACTCACATGGTCAATTATCCTTCTCAAGGTCAATTACCCTTCGTAACTGCTGAATGTGCTGTCCACGGTAGCCACGACAGGCTGCTTTCTCTCATTAGTACACTCTATTCGTTTTCAGGTCTGAAGATACAATCATCATCTTAGCCCGTGCCCTGGGGTTGGTGGGCCTCAGTGGACAGCAGCTGCAGGAGTCTGTCCAGCGTGCAGAGTCCAGGTCTGAATGCCTGGGCTGACAGCCTGGGCACTGAAGGATGCGGCCAGGAGGCAACTGCAGAAGGAGGGTAGGGAGAGGAGTTTCTCATGGGCGAGGACAGACACCTTCCCAGCCTTGGTCCTGAAGCCAAACAGCAAGCAGGGCCTACAGGGTCAAATCTAAGAAAGTAGAGCCGATTAACAAGAGTGATGCCGGGCTCCATGCTGCGATGTGCTTTTCATTAGTGTGTGCTTGCCATGTAGAGCCACCGCCTCCATCTTGGGGAACTGGCACATATGCATATGGCATCTCCAGTGTGGGCCTGGCGCTGTGTACAGGTGATCCCAGCTCTTAGGAGGCTGAGGAAGGAGGATCGCTGGGAGCTCAAGGCCAGCCCAGATGACATTGGGAACCCCACCTCAAGCAATCAATTGGAACCTGTCCTCATGCCCGTCCTGCAGTGACTGGATGTGGGGCAGAGTCTGGGTTGCGTGGGCTCAGGGCACAGGGGAGCCATGCCACGCCTGCTCGTCCTATCACCTTACAATTTTCTTCCTTCTTCCCAGATGCCTTCCCGATCTCCATAAAGTCTGCGTCTCTGGATCTTATTATATCTCTATTACTTTACTCCTTGAATTGTTTCTGTTTTGGGTTTCTCATAATAGAGAAACCATGAGGTACTTGGCCTTAAATATCCGTTTGATTTCATTTAGTGTTAGGGCCTCAGACCCCCATTCTCCTGAGTGACTCAGGCTGATCTCGACAGTCAAGGTGCGCTCTGCTGCATCTGTGCACCTCACTTCCTTCATCCATGCACTCGTGGTGGGCGTAGGAGCCACCTCCAAGGATGTCCTTGCTGCAGTGGCCAATGCGACCGCTCCTGAGCCGAGGGCCTTGGGGCTCCACAGCTGCCTTCCCCCCGCGTGCCCCGGGCTGCTTGTTGCTGCTAACCCAGAAAACCTAAAGTTAGAACAGTGGAAAGGCCACCAGGAACAGCTGTAAAAAAGAGAACAAAAAGCGCAACGAATGAGCATTGTAGAAAGAAAGAGCTATCGCATGAAACCATCATACTTAGATTAGTCCAAGTTAACCAAACTAATTGCAAATGGAAATAGAAATGCCACCTTGTGTCTAAAACTCTAAACCTCAGGCCGAGGCGCTGAGCGTGGAATTCTTCACATCAACTGAACAAGCACACAGAAAAGAGACTCAGAAGATCGCGAGCTGGCAGAGCCAGCCAGAAGCGAGCTCAGGAGCTGTCAGGAATCAGGAGGACAGAAGTGCAATAAAGGGGCAACCGCAGCGGAAGGAGACTCGGAGCAGAAATAGAACACGGGGGAAGAGGATTCAAAATAGACGATGGAGTCGATGGGGAGGAAAGAGAACGCCACGAGCGAGACTAAAGTCTAAAACTAAAACTGAAGAAAACAAATTCTGTAAAAAGAAAAGAGACCCAAGCGCACACAAGAACCAGCTCGATCCCGGTGGAAGCGGGCTACAGTGGCCAGCTCTGAAGCTGTGTGGGGCGTCATCATGCGCAAAGCTAAGAGGAAAGAGTGTGGGGCGCCAGGCAGATGGGCGCCTGCCTAGCCTCGGGGAAGGGAAGCCAGCGCGGCGCTGGTGCTGCAGAAGGGTGTCCCTGGCATGGTGTCCGGGGGCTCCAAGCAAGACGATGTACAGAGGGAAATTCCATGCCCAGTGAGATTTTTGTGTTTCAACACAATAGAAAACAATTTAAACATAACGATTAATCTGGGAACATTCTATTCCAATATCCTCCCTGAGCTGTTGGAGATGATTGAAGAAATTTGGTTTAAAAACTAGGTAGAGAGAACTGAACGCGTTTGATTGCCAGTCTGAGACAAGAAGAAGAAAGTGACAAAGGCAGGAAGCTGTAGCACGCAGCTGTGACAGCCATCTTACCACGGAAGCTGACAGAGTAAGGATCCGAGAAGGCAGAAGAAGCTGGCCCACACGCAAGAGGCCCGAGGGTCACAGGGGTTCAGGCTTGTGGGGGTCGGGTGGGGGGTCCGCAGAGACTCGGAAGTAGGGAAGGTGAGGTTAAGTGCTCGCATGATTACCACTAGGGGATGCTAACATGCAAGCAGCATCCTGGGAAAGACTAAGCCAGAACTAGCAGAATTGGGCTGTTCTTCCTGTGCCCTGAACAGGGGAAGATGTGGGGGACAGGGCAGAGCTGAGGACACTAACCCAGGACTGGCCTTCAGGAGGTGTCCTCTGCTCCTGCTGGGGTCAGTGCCCAGTCCTTACCAACCTGCTGTCCAACATTTGTTACAGCAGCAAGTTAATATTAATTGCAATATTGCTCCTGGAGCCAACTAGAAACATGAATTCCATTACAATGTTTTGATTACCTCATATTACTTGCTAAGAAATTTTATCCTTTTTTTAGATGTATTTGGTACAGGGTCTCACTACACAGCTTGGGCTCTAGTGATCCTCTTGCTTTCGGCCTCCCCAGCATGGGGATGACAGGTGTGCACCACCACGCCTGGCCTCAGAGGCCAGCTCACCCCAGACGCAGGGCCTGTGCAGCATGCAGTGCAGGGATTGAACTCTGGTCCCTGTGCTTGGCTAAGCAGGCACTCAGTCTGAGGAGCTATCTCACTGGCCCTAGTAAGAAATTATAACTAGCACCTTGATTATAACATTTTTGTGTCAAGGATTTTTAAAATACATGCTGTGGTTCATAAACAAATTTGATTATTTTCTCTTTCTGTACTCAAAAAAAAAAATATATGAAACACAGTTTTCACAAAATTTATCCTACAAAATTATAAATAAAACTTTGAATCTTCTTCTAAAACTTTTCTCAATCTACATTTCCACCCCAGTGAGACATAATCATCTTCAGTGGAACACGACTAATATTAATATTACCTTTTAATCTTTACTACAAGAAGGAGTTTAAAACAAATATTTCTCCACCTTGGTCTCAGTTTCTTTAAACAATCAGTGCACCTTAAAACTCCCTTGTGTTTATTTGCCATCAGGTTATTCTTTCTGGAGTACCATTCTGTTTCAGTCCTCCGCTGTCATGGGTTAGTGTTTTAAGCTTGCACTGCTTTTCAAATTTCTCAGATTCATTACAGTTAATTAAAAAAGAGAGAACAAAGAAAATCAAAGAATCACGGAGCTGGTGTTTGAAAAAAATGTCCATTATATTTGAAAATTCCTAGCAAGACCAACAAGAAAAGAGCAAAGGAACAAATTATGAGTGTGAGGAGTGAAATGGAACTTCAGCACAGGCTGCGGAAGTCGAAAGGAGACCAAGAGCTCGTTAGGAGCAACTCTATGAACACCAGCTTGAGGAGTGAGAAGAAAGGGGCTATTTCCTGAAAAAGCCACAGAGCACCAAGAGAATATGATGCATCAGCGCAAGAGCTCAGCCTAAGGAGAACTACACACGGGGCAATGTGCCTGAGGCTGGCCAGGACGTAGAACTCAGCAAAGTGGCTCCTCCGCTTGTGGACATGCTTGTCCACTGATGCAGCAAAGCCGGATGTAGTGGACCTTTCCTGATTAAAAGGCTGCTGGAAACTTGTTTAACCAACAACTTCTCCACCAGCTCTTCTGTAGGCAGAAGGCCTGACTGCTTCCACTGAGATCCAGGACTATGTTTATGCAGTGCAACATTAGAAATTCTGGCCAGTGCGATGTAATAAAGATAAACACAATTTAAAAGAAATGAAAAAAATTATCCTTACAGTAGGGGAAATCATTTTTATATAAAGATGTCAAAAAATCTATCAAACCTTCTAAGACAAAACAATGATGCCTGCAAAGCTATGGAATACAAGGAAGAAAGTACAAAGCTCAGTTGTGGTTCTTTATGTTTGTAAAGAGCGCCCAGGAGCCAAAATTGAGTCTGACCTCATTGCTACCACTTGAAGATGAAACTCGCGGGTGTTTAACCAACAAAACAGGAGTGAATCCTGCTCCTGAAAACTAGCAAAGACAGAAGGGACAGAAGATCTAAGTAAAGAGAAGGCGTGCAGTGTTCGTGGCCCACAAGACACACAGAGTAAGCGTCGCCTCTCCATGACGTACAGGCTCCAGGCGATGCCTATCAAGATCCTGGCAAACTTTTTGAGATATAAACAAAATTATTATAGCAGTGATAAGGAAAGGCAAAAGACCTAGAATTAAGATGATTTCAACAGAAAAAGAATTAAAATAGGAAGAATCATTCTGCCTCATTTCAAACCTTCTGTACAGCCAAGCAATCCAAAGGAAGCTCTTAGACCAATGGAGAGGAACAAAGAAACCAAAAACTCCAAGCACATATGGCCAAATGGCATTTGATAGAGACAGAAAAGCAGCTAAACAGAGGAGAACTGTGTTTTCAATAAGTATGGTTTCAAAATAAATCCTGAGGTGATTTGACTGACCTTGGGAGGTACAAAAGTTCCATGTTTTGTTATACAGGTCTTGCTTTAACTTGCCCTAAACCACCCAGAAGAAAAGTTTAACCACAAGGCATAAAACGTAAAGCTAGATTAGTATGCTGAGCTGTAAAAGGCTTAAATCAACAGTTTCCAACATTGCTATTTCTGCCAATCATCCATTGCGATTATGGAATACTGGACTATGCATGCAACTATTTTCTCTTAGTTCAATGAGAAGAAATTTTTTGTGCCAATAATGATTAGAAAAATTATCAAGTCTACACCCTGTGCTCTGTATAACT
>PVKN010017852.1:0-17126 GCA_004027915.1 Capromys pilorides
ATATAAGATATGTAAATATCCAATTCCATGCTTTTGCAGATAGCATTTGTTAAGGAGCCTATCTCTTTCCCTATTATGTATACTAGGGGTCTGTTACAAATATTTCTTAACTGGTATTAGAGCTGGTTCATTTATGAGCTCTCTTTTCTGTCCCAGGATTAAAGCTAAAGCTTTTTTTAATATCTTTCAGATTTTATTAAATTTTTCAGGTTCTTATACAAATGAAACAATACCATGTTTATACATGGAGATCCGATTTCACTCTCTAGTCTCTAGTTGCACCCATTTACCTATAAAAGCCTCAACACTATCCTTTTTTTGATAGCTGAGTAATACTACATTGTACAAAAATATCACATCTTTTTTATTCTATAGATTGTCTTATCATATCAAAATTTCTGTAAAAGACTACAGTTGCTTGATGTTAAGCTGAAGTGCCTATATTATAGGGTAATAATATCATTAAGCTTTTCTTCTGGATGGTTAACAACTTAAGTTTGCAGATCAAGAATTTAGAGAAAAAGAGGGCCTACAAGGATAACCAATATTTTGGCCATAGCCCTTTAAGATCAGTGAGGACTCATGACATAAGAGAGCCTGTATCGTAACATCCTGTAACTCAGAAGAGTCCCAAATTTTCTGTTCAAGGAGATTATAGGTCCACAGAGGAAAGGAATTGATGATGTATCATGTGACTAAGGAAAGTCACCGAGAGAGAGAAAACATTCTTTCAGGCTTTCACATAAAGCTAAAGCTTTAAACCAGTCTTGCACCTATATCTGTTAACCTCAAGAACCAACCTGAAGATAACATTATACAACACAGCTGCATCACACCAAGCTTCACACTTGGCTATATCCATAGCCCTTTTTACCTTTTGAGACAGGTTCTCACTACACCACTGGGTTGCCCAGCCAGGGCTTAAACTTGTGATCTGCATGGATAAAAAAAGATGTGGTATTTTAAACAATGGAGTATTACTCAGCTGTAAAGAAAATACAAATCTGAGGTTTTTGTTGATAAATGGATGCAGCTAGAGACTGTATTGGTAAGTAAAATAAATTAGATTCATATGTGCAAATATATTGCCTTGGTAGTATGAGAACCTGAAAGAGTAATTAAACTCTGAAAGCTACAATAAATACTGTTAAAAGGAATAATTTATTCAACAGGAAGGAAAAAGTGGGGTGAAGAAAAGGACAAATGAAAGAAGGGAAAAAGATATGTTTAGGCATATATGCAGAATAGTTTGGGTAATTGTACTACCGGTTTCAGCTGGTCTTTTGAAAGTAGTAGTTAATGCTTAAAATATTTTTCTTTTTATTCTTTTTTAATTTATTAAAACTTTTTGTTATTATTTTGGTTGTTTTGTTTTAACCAATCTTGCACATTTAAATCCCGTAACCTGAACAACTAACTTGAAGATAACATCATGCAATGTAGCAGTCATTGTTGAATTCCTATTACTTTATTTAGTGAAATTTTGTTTTGCTTCTAATGCTGTTTTTTTCAATCACTATCTTGTATTCTTAAAAACAAACAAACAAAAAAAACTTGCGGTCCTCCTGTCTCAGCTTCCCAGAGCACTGAGATTACAGCCATGTACCTCCTCTGTACATTTCTAAAGATCTGTAGAGGACACTTTCCAGTCTGGGAAGCATATGACCTCAAAGGGCAGGTAAATATTTTCTTTTGGGGGAAAAGTTTAGAAATGTATATCAAGAATCTCCAAAAGACCTAAAATTTTTTCTAAAATATTAATTAAATAGAAATCCTATGCTAATTGCATACTAATAGTCCTCATGGCATTATTGATGATTGCATACACAGACAGTGCTTCATGTCCCTAAGCTTCAATTCCTCCACTTATAAAAGAGAAATTATGACCCCTCTGTTATATCCAAAGCACTTGTAACAAACGAGGCACTTAACAAACAGCTCAAGCTCAGCATTTTCCCCTTCCTTGTCCCTGGGAGAACTGGACAGCAACACCTCCCCAGAGATTCCGCCCGAGCATTCTGCCCACAGCCCTGAAAGTGTCCCTACCCAAAAGCCCATTTACTACCCAGATATGATGACGGTTCACTGCTGGGGGCTGAGGCAGGAGGATCACAAGTTCCAGCCCAGCCTGAGGATCGTAGTGATATCTCAAAATAAATATTTTAAAAGGCCGTGGATGTAGCTCAGGGCAAAGGGCTTGAGCTGAATCCCTAGTACCACAGTCATTTGTTAAGCCAATTTCCATATGATAGTGGATAACTGGAAAAGGCACTTGTGCTCATGTGTGTTTAGGATCATAGCTACTGACTTCAGATTCCCAGGACATGTGGTAAAATGATCGTGGTGGATGATGTGTGCTCAAATGCAAAGAATATAAAACACAGGGTATACAAAATAGAGGCATAAGGACAGTACATGCAGTATCACCTAACACATATACATATTTATTACATATCTATGAGTAATAAGTATATATATAAAGAGAGAGCTATGAGGAAGTGAGGGAAACTTGTCACTTATGAAAGAACTCACGATGCCCTTTATGACAACCTTGGGGCTAGGGAGATAGCTCCGTGCCTGCCTGGCAAGTGCAAGATCGTGAGTTAGAACCCCGGTCCCGCAAAAAAAAAAAAAAAAATCCTTTATGACAACCGCATCCAGTGGTTAAAATGTAACTGACTGGACATTTAAATGTACAGTTGCAACTGCATCTCAGGGGCCTCTCAGCTTCAGCACATAGAGGGAGTACTTTATTCTTATTTACATTTGAGAATCAGTTGTTAATGCCTGTTAGTCATTCAGCATCAATTCTACAATGTCAATGCAGCTCTAAATGTCTAGAAATCATGACAAGAAAGAATGCAACTGAAGACTGATTATGTTAAGGTGATGAACCTGCTTTGGTATTTAATTGTCAAAATCTTAACAAGCACTAAGTCTCAACGTGCTTCCTAAAACCTAACAGAGTAACTCAGAAAACTTGGGCAAATGAACATTATAACTTTATGATCCTGTCTATTTACCCAGGAATTAAAATAGAACATATTTTTGATCAGAGATATTTAAATAAAGCAACTGATTATCAGCCTAGAACTAATGTTTTAGAGAGCCAATTTTTTTTTTAAGTTTTAAAACCTCATGTGAACTATTGTGGTCTCGCAACTTCACCAGAATTATTGATCAGTAGCTCTGCTTCCCAGAAGGGAAAAAAATGCTTGGAACATCAGTATTTTTTAACTATCTCCTCCCACTACATAGGCCTTTCCTGTGTGAAGGACTTCTGGAAAATTTGTACTAGGACAAAGGAAATTCTAATCACTCAAGTAATTGTACCTAAAGCCCACCAACACATTTCACCCCAAACCCATTAAAATATACCCCACGTTGTCAGAACTGAGGAACTTCAGCCCATCATCACTTGCTTGTTTTGCCCCTAAACCCAGCTTAATGATTTTATTCTTGTTGACCTTGCCTCAGTCTCTAAATAAGTTTTCTTTTCCTTTCAATTGTCAGAGGAAGTAAACCATTCTTTCTTATTACAGAGGTCTGGCAGGGAACAGTTGAAAGGAATTAACCCTACTATGGTGGTGCACATCTATAATCTTGCCACTCTGGCGAGTCTCAGGCAGGAGGATCCCAAGTTCTAACCAAGGCTGAGCAACTTAGTGAGACCCCGTCTCAAGGACAGGGCAGCCGAATATCTTCAGCATCCACTCCCTAGAAAAGAATGAAACAAGAGAACTCTGAAATACATACGGAAATGCAGAGGCAAACACTCTCTGCTCCCAGTCTTGGCCCGCAGTAAACACAGGCACTTGGGACGCTTCTCCTTTGTAGATTCTGAACAAGTTTCATGAGCCAGTATCTCAAACATCTGCCTTCATTATAATTATATTTCTATTTCAGCTGCACCAAGCTATTTACAGAGGAGCCTGTTCATAAAGAGCTTTATAATTAAGCAAACAGAAATATCTTTTTATAGGATGCAGATCTAGGGGCGATAATCACACACAAAATACACAGCAACAGTTGCAAATAGGGTGTTTAACGCTACTTATATAGTTAGTGATGTACTCAATAAAGCCTGACATGTCTTTGTTCCTCAATACAAGAAAATATGGTCTTTGCTACATGCAGTGTAAACTGTCTTCTTCTCCTATTTTTTCCCTTCAGCAAGGGCCATATTTTTCAGGATGGATTCCTAAAACGTCAATGTGCGTGTTTAAAGAACAATGACACACATTCTCCATACCAGTAGGGATTAAAATTGGCACTGTGTTTGGGGAGAGAAAACTGATTCTAGACACAGGAAGTACTCTATGAAGGCACAGAGTGTGACAGGTTAAATTGGTAAATAGTAGAAATTATCTGAGGGTCCTACGAACGTAACTGCAAGACAATAGGAAATGTGAGACACCAATCTCAGCATAGAAAAAATTGCTCATGCTCTGGTTCAAACTGACCCAAGGTCTTGCATGCTCCTGTGGCATAGCACCTTCTTCTTCCTGTGACCCCTACCATTGCTGTCCCCCAACCTTGTGCCATGTTGAGGGTGCTGAACATGTTTGCTTTATAGGCCTTGTAGACTTTCTCAGGCCTCCAGAAGTTATGTAATCCCAAAGACTTCAGGTAGAACACAGCCTATGTTAGCAAAGATTCAACCTTGGCAGAGAAGGGGTGGCATATATCAAACAGCACTTTATTCTTCAAGATAAATACCCAACTTGTACACTGCACATAGAGTGTACAGCCATGCAGTGCTGTAGAAAGTGATTACAGAAACACACGCACACATAGGGAGAGAGAGCACGCATGCACTCATATGTGTAAGCTTTCACATAATAATACTGATGCCCTTTGACCTAATAATTGCAACAGTATGAAATATATATGGACAAAAGAAACTCAAACAGCATTAACAAAATAGCTTTTACTCAGAAAGCTAGTTTTCTTATTATTGTTATTGGCGAAAGCAAAAATGGAATGTCCTCAAATGTCCAACATAGAGGAGCAATGAAGTAATTTATGGAACATCTGCAACCATAATTAATTGACTGTCTAAAATCTAATAATGATGTGGAGTTTAGTATACTATGCAATGTGAAAAGGACAAAAATAAGGGAGATCACACAATGCAATCTCAGATGGGTAAAGTGAAATTATAAAAGATTAGAGGAAACACATGATAGCAGTGGCTTAATTAGGAGGAAAGGTATGAATGCAATTCTGTTTTGTTCTTTTTAGCTGTTTTCCAAATTTTCTATAAGTATCTACTAATCTCAAATTCAACTGAAGTCTTTTTTTAAAACTATGACCAACTTCAAAATAAATAATAATAATAGTAATAATAAAGCTGAAGGTGGCTTAGCAATGTTTTGAAGCCTTGATCAATTGAGATGATTGACAGGAAGGACCAAACATGTTGCATTAATGATGAGTATCTGGTGTCCAGTGTCAATCCAGTCTACAGAAATGGCATGGCCAGAACTCTACAGGCTTAGATCCAGGTTTTGTCCCTAAACATGAAGTTTGTTCTATAAGAAAGGCAAGACCAGTGATAAACCAGGTGGTGGGCCTGGTGCACTGCTGATTCTGTGCCAAGGCATTTTGATTGTTCATTTTCCCTCATCTCCCGGCTTGTGTTTGTGTCACCTAACTGCCCCCTTCATCCTCCTAAACCTCTATACTTTTCTAATCATCCCTCAGTTTCTTCCTAGCCCTTTCACGCTCTGTAGTTGAAATTCAGGGTGAAGATCTGGCTTACCTCAGGCTTATACTGTGCCAGGTGATTTTCAGTTTTGTGGGTGTTTTCACAGTTCACCCTATCCACAAGACCTGGTTGCAGCATTCCATTTTAAAGATGGACAAGCAAAGGCAAAGGGACTTCTCTCCAATCATTTTGGTACAGGGACAAAAAGTGGAAACTCAAATTTCTGTTCTGCCTGAAACTTTAATTCCAGTCTTCCTCCACATTTTCTTGTCTAATATTTGGAGTTCAAAGACCTGCTGTGCAGACACTTTGATGTCAACTTGAAGATTTGGATTATGGCACCCAAGTTCAGGTAATCAGTGAACGTAGTCACCCATAAACTTACATGATCTGCTCCACAGCTTTTTTTTCTTTCAGATGAGCTCAAGGGGTTGTCACTGAGCTATATCCCCAGGATGCTTTAAAATACAACTTAATTTTACTCTTACTTTAGAATTTTAGACATAGTTCTAGCCACTAAGCTGCCCAGTGTGGTCTAACTTTTGATCTTCTTACCTCAGTCTCCAAGTCTGCTAAGATTGGAAAAGATGTTTGTGGTCAGGCTAGGCTCACAAATGGCTTCAATAATTTAAAAACATTAAATGTAATAGAAAAATAATAACAATAACCCCTTGGTAGTCTCAGAGAGCACATTCACTGATGTTACTCAGTAGCCCTGAATCTGTTTATTCCCAGCCTCTGACTGAGTCACAGTGATGATCAATCTCAGGCTGAATTTTGACTAAACGAAGTACATGTGCACGCTAATGACACACGTACTTAGTTTGTGCAAACGGCACCTGGAAGACTTGTTTTGGACTGAGGAAGTCCAGGTGCCTGTCTCGGCAGGAAACTGTCACACAACATTGATGTCACCATGTTCCAGCAGCACCAGACAGCTGACTTTCTGTTGCAGTTCAGGTGACCAAAACCCTTCCAGACTCAGACTTGGAAGGTCTCACATTACGCGTCTACTTCAAAGGATGTTGATGCTTCGGTTTCCTGGATTTCTCTCTCTTTGTTCAAATAAGGGCAGAATTGACTATAAAACACTTCTAGCCAACATGTTTTCCCATGGTTTTGTTTAATTTGTATTTTAATCATAGGTCAAACCCTGAACCCAGGATTGAACAAGCCTTCCCTCTCCTGTCATAATATTTATCTAATACACATTTACCTTACTTGCAATTGTTCCTAAAACAACACATACTCTTGATATAAGTTATTTTTAATTAAAATAAATGTATTTTGTAAGATATAATCTTAAGGTTTACTTTCTTTACCTTGAAAAACTATTACTATTTTCCACATGGTTGTATGTAGCTATAGGTTGCTATGTCCACTTCATAATGTCTACTTGTCCACTTCATAACTCCTGGGTGTTTATTTTATTCCCAGTTGCTCTTCTCTTTTGAACAACATTCCTGTGAGCATCCTTATCTTTATGCACATAACCAAGCCATGGACAATCACTAGGTTAGCAGTGGCATCGAACCCCCAGATCATCGTAGGCATCAGGAGAGGAGCAGGGCTGACACCAGCCCCCATTCCAATAGTTCTTTTCTGGTCCACAACTCCAGTGTGTGTGTTAAATGCTAGAAGTTGCATGTTGCACTTTTACACATCTATATACACACTCACAGGTACACAACACACACACCACACTGCCTAAGATAACCAACAGCAGCACACCTTGCCACTGACCTGACCCTGGTGCCCGGCCAGATGCCTTCACAGCGATTCCCAGAGGGGCTCCTGCTCCACCCCAGCTCTGGCAGCCAAGGGACACACGAAAGCACACCACTCACCCTGTTAGAATTCTGTTTCTGCTTCTGTCAAACAAGCATGATTATAGGACTAACCCAAAAATACGCGGGGTCTGTGGGATGCCTTTCAATGTCCACTACAAAGTCTGTGTAACAATAATCGGGACATATTAGCAGGGCATGATGGTACATTCCCAAATTCCCAGCACTCGGGAGGCTGAGGCAGAGAAACCACCAGGAATTTGAGGGCAGCCAGCACTACAAAGTGAATCTCGAACTGATCTCAAAACCTTGCCTCCAAAAGCAAACCAACACGTAATCAAACAAAACATGGATCGCTTATGTGGCTATCGTTGTTTCCTTCATACTGCGGGGCAGCTACGCTGTTCATTCTGTTATTCCTCAAACATGGACTGGGAGGGGTCATGGGACTGTTCCATCCACATCCTTACATTGGTGTCCGCGTCAATGTCCAAGCACCATACGGATGCTTCTCACCCCATGTGTGCCTAGAAGTCCCGGGATGAACGCATCTACCTCTCAGCTGTTCCCTTGCTGCCTGAGAGGGCAGACTATGATGTTACTCATCTCTTTCTCCAGGCCCTGGGATAGACTGAAGACAGAACGGGTGTTCAGCAAATCTATACTATCTATACTGTCTGAATGTTTTTCTTCTTTTTTTTTTTTTTTCCTTTCCTGCTTCTGCTTTAATCCAAAAGGAAAGCCCACATTAAAATTTGTATACAGACATCAACCTGTCCCCCTCCTGAAACCCTAACGTGATCCAGGCGAGTCCCTCAAGCCAGTCTATGACATCCTCCACTGTGTGATGTTGTACTTATTCTAAAGAACAAAGCCCTTCACACCAATTGCCTGCCAGCCATGAGGAAGGGGCTTCCTTCTATTCCTCAGCCATAGCGGGAGGCTCAAACATGTAGAAGATCCTCACCAAAACCTGCTGGACTGGAGCTTCCCCAGCAGGAGGCCTGGAGCGCCTGCAACGTGGAACTATAGCCCCACTCTCCAGACTGAGACCCTCCCCGGCCCCACATATCTTCTGCCAATATCTCTCCCTGCTCTCTGGCCTCACTGCCATCCTCACAGATCCAGATGAACCAGCACTCTGGATTCCTCGTCCCTTCTCCCTCGGTTGCCCCATCCACTTGGTACTCACATCTTGTCCATTGTGAGCTACACAGCACCGCTGAGGTTGGGGGAACTCTTTTCCAGCTCTGCATGACTGTGGGGCTCCTGATCCTCGTTCTTCCAACCAGGGTGACTGTGCAGCCTCCTGGCTGCCCTATGGCTGCCTCCTCAGGTCCCCCAGAGACTGATGCATTGGGTTACCCTAAGACCAAACCTTCTCACTGCATCCCATTATTTCCCAAATCTGCTCATTCTGGCCCCCAGGGGCTTCCACCATGGGGTCCTAGAGACCCTACTTCCTTCTTGCAAGACTCGCTGGCTAAGACACACGGACCTATTTGGGATTTCTCCAAGCCCCAAGCAACTCATTACACTTCTGCCCTGTCATTCCCGGGACCTCTTTGCTACCCCTCAGGACTAGCTCTGCTGTCCTTTAAAATTTGACTCACCTGAATGCCACCTTCTCAATGCATCCCAGAGAAGGACAGGCGCCTGCATTCCAGTGGCTCCTTCCCAACATTATGCACGTACTCCCCGAGTTGTTGTCACTGTGCCCTCCCTGATGTGCCTGGCCAGGATGCCAGACTCATCCTGTTGTCAGGGTAAGAACTATGCATCCTTTGTCTGTGAGTGTTCAGAGTTTCATGCCATGTCTGACTTGGGAAATGATTAGTAAAGGGGTGAGTGAGTCAAGAAAAAAGTTAATGCATGATGAATTGATGAGTGATCAGGCAAAGAAATAAGTTAGGCAAAATAAGAGACAATCAGAGCCAGCAAGATGGCTCAGTGGTCTAAATCACCTGCTTAGGCAAGCTTAGGCAACCACAGAGACCACGGTTCAATCCCAGCCCCACCCCAGGGCAGGCTGAACCAGCCATAATATATATATGGGACAACGTAACACAACCTTTCTAACCAACCTGCAGTTGATTATACTGGGCATGAATTCCTCATTCACAGGTATCATTTCACTGGCTGTTTCTTCTGGGCTCTTTCATCTATGCTCTTCCTCTCTGGCCTGATGCATATAGTCACACCTGTACCTATTTCCAGCTCACATCGTAGTCTCATGGTTTTAAAGTCAACTATATAACTTCTTATTTAGGCTTCCTCATGGCTGTCCCCTGAACACCCAATATTCATGACCTTTATTCTGTGATTCAGTTATTTCTCTCACTCCTGGGAAAGAACCACTATTGTAAGTGTAAGCTTATTTTCTCTATCAAATGTCTATGTCCAGTCAAACCCTAAATCTTCTACCTTGTACATATCTTCCACCATTCCCTCCAATTCCCACCATGCTACTCTAACCTGGGATAGAGCCCTACGTCTCCAGACTCCTTACCTGCAACTCATCTGGCTCAGACGCACCCTCTGCTTATTAGCTGGGTGCTGCATCACAATCACACCTCTCCAGTCATTAGAACCTTTTGGCTATGTGTGCCTGCTGTCATGCTAGTTTAAAATCTTTAAGGACTTGAAGTTCCCTTCCTGTCATTTATCTGCTCAGAATTCAGCCTGATAATTCACTACTTCCTACTTCCTGTCATATTCAACTCTGTCCAACTCCTTGCAGTTCCTTAGACAAGCAGGGACTCTGGGTTTGTTGCATATGGTTCCTTTCTGAGAAAGGCCCACTGCCACTCCTGCTCCTAGCTCAGCTCATACGTCACCTCCCGTAAGAAGTGCCCCACCCCTTGGGCCAGGCCCTCCCTCTGCGCTTCCGTGGGATTCTGTCCTTCCTGTCTCATAACACTCACCATCTCAGAGCATCAACAGCAGAGCCATTGGCAGGCAGGTTGGCAAAGCTGGGAGAGGCTGATCCCTGGACATAGCATCCCTCTGAGTTATTCTGTCTTTCTGTTTCCCCTGGCTCTGAGAGTTCACTACTGCAAGCTCAGTGGAGATGGGGTTTATGGTGCATTCTAAGCCATGTGCTTTTGGAACTGGTCTGGAGATCTGTTTCAACTCTAAAAATGCATCCACCACCTTCCTAATATAGCACACTATTCTCCCCCTCCAAATGTGTAACTATGGTTTTCATAGGATACATCATGCCAATAAATACGTTCACATATTGCTGGTAGGAGTACCAAGGGATTCAAACCTTTTGGAAAGAATTTTGGAAATATGTATCAAGATCCTTCAAAATGTTCCCTTGGGGCAGAAATAAGGCCTTTCTGACTTTGTCTTGAGGAAGTGATCCCAGAGAAAGCCAAAGCAAAAACCTTTGTGTCACAGATACGCATTGTGGTATTACTCATAAGGAATATTATGAATAAACCCCAATAGAATTTTTATTTTGATGTTTAAATAATAACACAAAATAGAGATTTGTGAGAATGAAAGAAAAGAGGACATAAAATTACAGATGCCACATAAACCAGGTGTCAGGGCTTATACAATAATCCTATAAGAAAGGAAGGCTAAAATAGGAGGATCGCAAGTTCAAATCCAACCTTGGCAATGTATTAAGGCAGTCAGAAACTATCTGAAACTTTAAAAAAAGGAAAGGACAGAAGATATAGCTCAGTGCAAAGGCCCTGGGTTCAAGTGGGGCCTTTGGATGTGACAAAACTGTAGCTATGACATGATGATATCTACAAATAATTACACATTGAAGATTTAATTAAATAACATCAAAATGTAATAACACCAAAATGTAATAATGTTAGGACTGCATCATAAGTAGTGGATTTTCCCTATGTTTCTAGCTTTTATAAAGTTGCATTGAATAATCAGGAAAAAAATCTTATTTACATTAAGTTTTTATATTATAGACAAAGTCATGGTAATTTTTTTATTGTTAAAGAGAATAAAAAATAGTTTTAAAAAGTTACAAATGAGGCAAAATTTCAGTGAACAAAATAATAGAAATTTAACAATGATTGTGATATTGCACAGTCATAGTAAATACTGAGAGATGTCCGTTTTATAAATAAGATAGAAGAGAAAGACTTGAGACATTTCCACAGAAATATTGACATGAGCAAGTAAAGTAGCAAGCAGTCATGAAGCAATTGTGGTCAGATTTGGGAAATATTTGAAATGAGTCCCAGGCCCTCTTGTACTTGCCTAGAAATGGATGAACCTAGGAAACAGTCCCTCCCACAGATGTCCTGAATGAACAATGACTATTGACTCCTAAAATCCAGGGAGAGCATAGAGTTGAAGAAAGTCCCAGAGAATGGAGGGAGGTGCAGCAAACAGGTAATTCAAATTCTCTAAGGAGAGGGAAAAATGTCACATTTGCTACTCACATTGAACGGAGTGACTCCAAACCCTGAGCTTTGTCAGAGTCACAGCACAGTAGGGCAGAACCTCGGCTGCCTTGCTAGTCAGGTAAATAGACTGAGAGTCTGATGAGCTGTGACTCTGGATGTGTGTGTTGTCAAAGAGACTCTTCTGTTACACACCACCAAGCCCACACTGCCTGCTATGGGGTGACTTTGGAGCTGTAGGTCATGTGCAAAGATTGTGAGTCCAACTCCTCCAAAAATCGCGAGTTCGATGGACCTGTGGCCGGAGAGTGAAACCAGCCCCTCCCTGCAGCCAGCACAGGGGTTGCAGTCCTGACAGAGCAGTGAAGAACTCAGTGCTGATTCCAGCATGGCTCAGGCAGCTCCACTAGGAGGCAAAGATGCTTTTGTTCTAGGCTCAAGCTAGATTACTAGGGAGGATTTCATAGAGAGAGAGCTTCCATGAGAGTCTGTCTCAAGTTACCTCACAAGCACATCTCTTTAAACACAGTGTGATAAAAACTACAGTGAGCAATTAGACTGTCTAAAAAATGTACATAATAGTAGACACATCGCCTTGCACCCCGCTCAAACTCACCCCGTCTCTTTGAGCATGCTCAGCTCATCGTCCTTGTCACTTTATGCAGCACTCTGGAGTCCTTAGCACTCTTTCCTGGGTGTTGCTAGCTGTTCTCTCCTGGCTGTTTGGATGTCCTGAATGAATTCAAAATGTTTCCTTTTCGTGGCCATTTTGACTTTGAGAAGAACCAGAAGTTGGATGACGTCTGACCTGGTGACTAAGGTGGATGAGGACACAGCATCATGCATTTAGGAGCTGCCTCTCTGCTGGATGTCGCTGGGCAGCAGCACCATTCACTGTATTTGTGATCGCACCTGATAAAGACCCTCAGGAGAGAGGACTCCAGAGCTGCTGCAGAAAGGGTGAATGTGTTCAAAGCAAAGAGGAGGATTTTAAGGCAATTCACAGAAGGGTATCTTTTACTATAGTACACTTTCAATTGTATCTGAACCCTCCCTGTACCAAAAGATCACAGCATATACTTGCCCATCTGCATGGCTCCTAACAGTAACCCAGGCAGAGCTGCCCAGCCTCACCCCATGTATCATGCACTGCTTTATTCACTCAGATTCTAAAGTCCATAACAAATGAGCCTAACCATTGCCTTCTCATGGCTGCTGCTGTGACTCTCAAATGAAAAGTAGAAATCTGCATTTTCCTAAGCATTTTTCTTGTCATGATGGAGGAAAGACACAGATTTAGCTGCTCCAGGGCTATCTGCTTATGAATCAGAGAACTGTATTTTTTCAGCTACTGTTAGTTTCAGATAAGATTCAAGTGAAGCTATAACAACAGTTCTTAATAAAACCCAAGCTGCTGCTTCCACACCAAGCCGGGCTACTGCTATCAATATTTTTATCAGAGCTGCATGCAGGCAAACAAGATTTCATGGCTTCCAAATCTTCACATGACACCAGGCGGAGTGAGCTGGCCACAACATTAGATAACTGTATCAGGAAAAAAAGTTCTGACCCACAAGGAACAATGGATCAAAGTGAACCAGCTACCCATGAAGATAAGCATGAGAAACATTCAGTCTTGTATTTTCAATCAAGTAGCAACATTTCTGAGAAAAAAAGCACTTGGCTTAGTAAATTAACTGGATACAGATTTTGAAATGATGTCACATGCACTAAAAGGTCTGGACGCCACCGTTTAGTGCCTGTGACAGGATGAGCTGGCTGGGCTCTCTGTCCACATCACATTTGCAGTGCTGGACTTTGCATGAATGAAGAGGAGAGCAATGTACCCTAGTGGGAACTTAGATACCATTCCCAGTTTATGGAAGGAACCAGAAACTTTTAGGGCAGAGAACAGAAGATGAGGAGAGATGCTAGAGCTCTTGTCCAATCTGTAGAAATTGCTCATGAAAAAGATAATTCAGTGCATCTGTGGTTGTTCCCGAGACCAAAGTCAAGGTCAATGGGGAGAATAAAAACGCTATAAGGCAGCTGAGGGGGGCATTACCCGATCTCACCAGCTCCTTGGTCCCCACCAGGTGTCCCACACACACCCTGTCCCAGGCTAACGGATAATCACTCACCTGCTCCTCATATCCTTCCTCACGTTGGTCCTCTACCACAATGTCCTGCCTCATCTCTCTGCCCGAATACACTGACTCTTCCTTTGGACTCAACTGCCACTTCCTCTGAGAAATCCTGGCCCAAATATATTCTAGGTATAAGTTCTGCTATATGAGTTCCCTGCTCCAGGCTTCTTGCGGACCCCTGAATTTGCATATCACAGGGCCCTGGTAGGTGTTAACAACTAAGACTATATCTGCTTCATTCCAAGTACTGATTAGCCCTTACTGATTTCCTTATAGCCAGCACCAAACATCCTCGGGAAACACAAAGAGAAAGAATTAGGCAGAGAAAGAGGATTACTCTTAGGATCCAAGGCTAATTCAATTATACCTCCCAGGTGTGAAGCAAATTAGGGGCATAAACCAAACTAGAAGTTTCACTCTTTTGGAAGGTTTTTAAAGCATGACTGGCAGCATGGTTGGAAACAGTCATCCACTGAATGCAGTCCAGTGCACCGCCATGAACTCCCTCTATCAGAACCACATGGAGGATCAGCTGTAAAATGTCCAAAGACAAAGACAGGAAGTGTCACTTCTTCAAATTCAGCAGTGGCCCTTGAAACAGAAGAAACATAATCTTGATCATCTGCCTCACTTTAATTCACTAATTTAACCACTACATTTCTAAAATAAACTTGGATCTTTAAACTTAAGGCAAGCTGGGGAGATAGCTCAGCTGCATAAGGGCTTGCCCGGCAAGCACAAGGTCTCTAGTTTGACCCCCAGTACTGGAAGAAAAAAAAAACTGTATACAATCTTAAGGCAGATTTCTCCTAAACCAGTAGTATTTTGTTACATACAGAGACAATATTATGGAAACTGAAATGATCCTAATCAAGTATTATAATGAAGGCCTTAAATGTGAATGCTGAACTATATCATGTTTCACTGAATATATATAACAAATTATCCTACCTCATAAAAGTAGCTATGCATCACTTATTTTTTAAATGCAGGCAAGGAGCAGTAGAACTGAAATTCTAATGTGTCATTAACTATATTGGTTGTGAGTCCCAGAGTCTTCTAGATTTCAAATCATTTTCCAACTGCAATTTACAGAAAGCCCACAAGGCAACAGAAGGCAAATGGAAAAGAGAGATGGTTCCACAGAAAAGATGCAGGGGACGGGCAGTGCATAAAATGATGCTAAACATCATTATTCATCGGTGAGCTGTTGGTGAAAAGCCTCAATTAAATGCCACTTCACACTGCACAAGGATGCAGTCATTAGAAATAACAACCCTAAGAAGTGTTGGGGAGGATATGGAAGAATTAGAACCATATATTCTGCTGGTGTGCTGTAATATGGTACAGCCACCCTAGAAAATAGCCCAGTGGATCCTCAGATTATTAAACATAGAATTAATCTTTGACCTACCAACCTCATTCCTATGTACTGGCCCAAGAGAAATGAAAATATGTCCACAAAAAACCTGTACATAAGTGTATCTAACAGCATCATTTATAATAACTAAAAGGTGGAAATAAACCAATGGATTCTCAATTGATGTATAGATAAATAAGATGAGAAATATAAGATAACAGAACATCATCTGGCCACAAAAAGAAGTGAAATGCTTTATATGCCACAAAATAAATGAAATGACAGCATTTTGCTAAATAAAAAAGTTAAGTTTGGCAGGCATGGTGGTGCATATCTGTAATCCCAACATTCAGTAGGCTGAGGCAGGAGGAGTGCTGTGAGTTTGAAACTATCTTGGGCCACACAGTGAGTTCAAGTCAGCCCAAATGATATAACTATCTTGAAAGAATAACAAAAATCTGAATATTAACCACATAATTTGTGATTTCACTTACACAAAACATACATAATAGGTAAATCTTTAGAACTAGAAGACATGTGTTTCAATATCCGAGGCTAGTGGAGAGGATTAATTGTTTTGGAAGTGATGGCTAAGGCATCCTGGTTTCTTTGTGGGGCAATGAAGTTGTTCTAGTGTTGATGTAAGCAACTGTTTCATAACTACATGATTATACTAAAAAAAATTGAACCATACCCTCCAAGTGGGAAAAATCCAGTGGTGCGTGGATTATAAAACTTAAAAACAGGACAATCAGAAAGCTACAGGTGAGAAGAAACATGGGAAATTATTCTCCAATGTCACTACCTTTTGGTTCTTAGATAGGAAGACATACACTGTATCATGAAACACAGATGTAAACATCCCTGAGGGTTGAATCTTAGGATCTAGAAGCAGCGAAGCATGGTTTCTGTTGAGAACTCCGGGACACTAGATAAATTAGTAAGCGTCACCTAGGGGTAAAAAGCAAATGTGAAATTCTAACATTTAGAAGAAAACGTGAATTGCCTGGTAAATTATTAGTGTGACTATCTGGAGAGAACAGACAAGGAGGGCCGCCCCACCACCTTGGAAGATGATCTCTAGGACAAGAAAATGTGTCCTTCCTGCATTTCCAGTGCATGACACAGTGGCGATCTCTCTCATCAAGAATCACTTAGGAGATGAATTTGAAGGGGAGTAGAATTTTATCCCTTGAGCAAGGAAAGAGAGGCTTGTTCACGAACCCCTGATTTCTTTTTTTAATTAAGAAAATGTTATCTGCTCCGCGCCCCCGCGCCACCGCGCCTGACCGGAACTTCTTCTCGCCCGTGGTGGACGCTGGGCTCCCCCCGCGCCGCCGCGCCTGGAACTCATCCACAGCTGACACTGGTCCGGGGCCTCTTTGCGCCTGTCTCATGCCACGCCTGTAGCCCACCCCGTTTGGTTTGACCAGCACACCTACCAGGTAAGGATCTCTGAAACTTTCTTTAATCTACCTGCACAAGCCCACCTGAACTATAGTCCGGAACCTATCCACCAAACCCTCTGGCCTCGTGCTAGCCCGGTAAGGACCCTCAGCCTGCGTCCATCCTTGGTCTCAACTCCAAAACTCTGACTCCACCCATAGTTCAGACCCACAAGGCCTCACAACAGCCAGTGGACTGAGCGGTAACTCTCAGCCAGGTACCACTGGAGGGGAACAAGCTGGGTGGATCCAGAAAAAATCCCCATAGGTGCTAACAACATAACTTCACCAA
>PVKN010017853.1:0-17126 GCA_004027915.1 Capromys pilorides
TATCTATCTATCTATCTATCTATCTATCTATCTATCTATCTATCTATTTATCTATCTATCTATCGGGACAGAATTTTGATATATAGTTCAGGCTGCATAAACTTAAACTTACTGCATAGTGTAGACTGACCATGAACTCAAAATAATCAGTTCTCCTACCACAGCCTCCAAAGTGCTAGAATTACAGGTGTGCACCACCAAACCTGGCCTGTGTGTGTGTGTGTTTGTGTGTGTTTGTGTGTGTGTGTGCATGTGTATGTGTGTTTGTGACTGTCACTATGCCTGGCTGTAGTGTACTCCTGAGAAAAATACACATTTTCAATGCTTCAGAGTCTTCAATTAGATGACAGACAACCCATGATAGTTTAATCAAATGCTGAGGTTCATGAAGTGTTTTGGAGGAAAGAGTAGATAGAAATCTTAAAAACATAGGGGTAAGTAGAGAGTTCATGAACAAAAACCATACTGCACAGGAAACACTTCAAAAAAATCAACATCTGGAATCTCATCTTTTTGAAGAGTTTCTGCATCTCTAAAGAAATCATGAACACAGTAAAAAGAAACCCCATGAAATGGGAAAAAATTGTAGTCAGTCAACACTTAGACAGAAACTTCTATCTAGAACATACAAAGAATTTTTAAAAAATCAGGCTCTCAAAATTCAAAGACCTAATCCAAACAAACATGAGCATCTGAGATGAGTATATACTTATCAGATGAAGAAATACAAATGACAAATAAGTATATGCAAAAGTGTTCATCATCTTTGGTCACTTTAGAAGTGCAACTTAAAACAACACTGAGATATCTTTTCACTCCAGAAAGGATGACTGGCATAAAGAAGTCAGCCAACAACAAATGCTCAAGGGGCTGTGGGGAATAAAGGGGCCTTCACTGTTGGTGGGAGTGTAGACTGGTACAGCCACTATGGAAATCCATGTGGAGATTCCTCAAAAAGCTAGGATTGGAGGTTTCATTCAATTCAGCTATTCTCCTCTTGGGTATTTTTGCAGAAGAACTAAAAACATAATACTACAGCAATATATGTGCACTCATGTTTATAGCAGGGCAAGTTGTCATAGCTAAATCATGGAAACAACCCAAATACCCATCAATTCAGAAATGAACCAAAAAAAAAAAGATGTGGTGTTTTTCACACAGTGGAATATTACTTAGCTATAAAAAGATAAACTCCAAGGACCAGTCAGATAGTTCAGCAGACTAAAGTGCCTACTTAGGCAGGTGCAGGGTCCAGGGTTTGATCCCTGGTGTGCAATACCATCCTGAGCTAGGGCATGCTGAGACAGAGATTGAGACTGGGCATGGTGGCGTGCACCTGTAATCCCAGTGCTTGTGGAGACTGAAAACAGGAGGATCACTATGAGTCTGATCTGTGTAGTGAGACCTTGTAGACTCTGTACTAAGTACATAAAAAAGGTTAAAAAAAGATAAACTCAAGGCTTTTATAGGTAAATGGATGCAACTAGGGACCGTACTCATAAGGGAAATAAATCAGAACTGTATGTGTAGACATCATCTTGTTCCCTAGTATAAGGACCTGGAAGAGTAAACAGGATCTGGAAGTGCAATAAACAGTGCATGATACAGCCTTAGGCAGATGGACGAGCTCTATGGAGTTAGGTGTTTCTAAGATTGGGCCACGTGATCTTATTAAAGAATGACCAGGAGCAGGGTAATAAATATGGAACAGGAAGTTCCATGCCTGTGAGAGGAGACTGGTGAACAAAAAGGCACAGAATGAGAAGTAATCCCAGATGCCGCTAGGGAGGGTCTGATAAGGTGGCCTATAGCAGAAGCAATATGGGATGAAGCCTATCAAGGGAGCTATTACACATGGTGGGAAATTCTCTAATTTAGCAACAATATAAACCAAGGCAAATGCTTGTAATTTTGCGTACTTCTTCATCAGCTCAGAAAAAGAATTTATCTACTCTATGTTCAGTGCTTAGTGTAATCCTGATATACAGTATGATTATAACAAATATTTCCAGGCAAACCTCCACCTCCCCCTTTCCCAGGTGCCAAATGCTAGGAAGATGAGCTGCATCTGGCTTTGTGCTCCCATTTCCTGTCCTCTGCCCAGCTACAGAGATCAGTTTGAAGGCCCTAGAGGCATTGCTGTAGAGCCAAGCTGTCCACTGAAGACAACACTGCACTGCCTTCCCTGTCTTATCCCTACTGAGAATCTCCCTATTCCTCCTCAAACTCATCTCAAATCTGCTATCAGCCTGCCAACAGCTGCCTGCCTGGAAATGTCTGGGGAAGGGATACTGAGGTCCGGCAGGTTCACCCTTCATATTCTTTACTCTGTGTCTCCCTCTCGTATCCCACCCCTGCTTCAGCACTGGGTTCTGGGTCTTTAAAACCAGCAGAGGGAAATGATAAGAAAGCTGCTTCCCCTTTTACCTTGAGGCATTTGTCCTTAGGGACCAAGCAGCTCAGTTTATGCAACCTTGGTAGCACTGCTCTGTGACACTGTTTCTAAATCTACACCCGCTCTTTCCCCAGGGAGGAAGTCTTCTGTCTTTCATGTTGTAGTTTCTCTTCCCATTCCTTTACTCTGCACATTTGTACAGATGTTTTTAAAGTCCACCCTCCACAGCCAGCTGTTCTTTGGTCTTCTGCTTCTCTCTGCCTGCATCTTGTTGCCACAGGTCCTCTCACACTAGGAGCCACACAGGTGACTCTGTCTGCTCCCATAGCAGCACGATTGGAAGGAACAGGCCCTCTGCCTTTTGTGGACGGGGAAAGCCTGGCCCTGGGTTCTGCCGGACAATACCGACAGACCACAGAGCAGCTTGGGGACTCAGTCCCAGTCAATTTTAAAATCCACTGACCACTGTGCTATTTGATATCTTGGCTTGCAGTTTCTTATGTTTTAAATATAAAGTTGACTTTAAGAAATGTTCTTGGGAAAGAACTACATTTTTTTCCTATTTTGATCTGCTTCATTGGCTACTGGAATAGATAAGCATGGATTTAAAAGTATTGTTCCCAGATTTCTTGCCATTCCAATGTATAGTGAATTCTCCCTTTCCTTTCTTCCCCTCTTCCATCTCCTTTTCTTCCTTCTCTTTCCTCTGCCAGGGCATTTTTCAGGTCTACACCAAACATAGATCAAGAGCTGGTATCTGTTAATATCTGTCATGTATGTGAAGAATGACATTTTATTTTTAAGATGACTGAAAATCTATTTTTAGATATGTTTTCAATACCATTTTGAGTGGCAACTTTTTAACTAAACATCTTCCAGTGTTGGGAAGGTAAGAAATTTCCATGGCTGAGTCTGCTGTTCGGTGTCACTGTCCTTTGTGGTCCCCTGCCCACCCCATCAGATTTCTTCTGAGCTCTTTCCTTGCCCTTGGGTTTTGGATGTGTGTGTTTGGAATTTGGAATGGGTGGTTTATAAAACTGGACCATTCTGCCTTGCTGTGGGTTGTTCAAGAAGCCTCGTTCTGATCCTTTTGCTCTTCTGTTCGCCCTTCTCCCCACCCTACTCCGCCTGGCACAGTAGCCCCAGGAGAGGGCTCCCCTGTAGAAAGGCAGACAGTGTCCCCTCAGGGCAAGACAAGTAGAGCAGCCACTGGTGTTCTGGAAATTTCTGGTTGGATTCTTACTCAGAGATTCCAAGGTGAGAGTGATAGGCTTATTGGCTAAGACATAAGAACAATTGCTACTTTTCTTTGAATTATGGGAAAATGAATCTGCAAAGACATTTTACAGAGTGAAGGTGTTTGCAGAACTTTGCTGTGTCTTTTGCTATAAAACGTGAATATGGCCGGGGAGATAGCTCAGGGGCACAAATGCCTGCCTGGCAAGTACAAGATCCTGAGTTTGATCCCCGGTTCCAAAAAGAAAAAAAAAAAAAAAAGTGAATAGTTCAGATTGAAAATCTCTTGTGATGGTTGATGTCTCTCAGGAATAAGCTGTATTACCAGTGTTTTGGGGGTGCTTGGGTCTCACAATCAGTAATCAGAAAGTATTTTGTTCAGTGTATCCCTCTTAAATTAATTTTGCTTCACATAGTCTTGGAAAAAACCAACAAATATTTCTGGGCAACAAGAATAAATGAATTTATGGCAGGGGAGGTTAGCACAAGGGAATGTGGCCCCCAGGGGAAAGGCAAGCCCAGCAGAGGATACTTGATCTCTGGATCCAGCCACATGTAGGTGCAGGAGTTACAGGTACAACTCCATTTTATTCTTAAGAACTTTGGGCTGAGATTTCGTCCCTTGCAATCTCTGGAGTCCTCTAGTGATATAGTGAGATTTGAATTTTAGACAAGTGTTCCTTTGGCACAGAACAGTTGCATTGGAGGAAGAAGGGCTGGCCTGAGACGGACTGTTGCAGGGTTTCAGAGGGGCCTTAGGTACCTTCTTGTGGCCAACACAGATGACCAGCACACACCACTTACAGGAAGAAAGGCTGCTGTTGGCTCACACTTGGCAGCTGTTTTGGTATAGTCAGCTGGGTCCAAGGCAGGGCAGCATGGCAGAGGCCCATGGGGGAAAAGAAACAGCTCACAGTGTGGAGGACAGGAAGCAGAGAGGGATCGAGGGAGGAAGGAGAGAGAGGCATCCTTGGAGGCCTTAGCCAGAGACGGCCTCCTCCCACCAGGCTTTGCCTCCCAACTGCACACATTCAGCATAGAATCTGTTTGTCAATAGCCACAAAAATAACTTGATGTTATTTTGACTGGGACTGTGTTGACTCCGAAGGTGAAATGGGGAAGAGCCGATATTTTTAACGCTGGGTAGGCTTAGCCATTAAAGTACACTTCCTCTCAATTGGCTTAGTCCTTTGATTTATTTCATCAGATTTTGTTTATATAGACCTGGTCACTTTTTGTTTTGTTTTGAGACAGAGTTTTGCTCTGTAGTGCAAGCTGGTCTTGAACTCACTTACGTAGCCCAGGCTGGCCGGGAACTCACTGAAGCCCTTCTGTTCAGCCCCTTGAGTGCTGGGGTCACAGGTGTGCACCGCCACACCCAGCTATCAGTTTTTATTTTAGAATCATACTCAAGCATTCATTCCGGGGAGCTGCTAATGTTTATTTCTAGCATAGGAAAGCAGTCAGTCTTTGCATATCAGCCTAGTACGCTGCAACCTAGCTATCATCATTTTTCAGTTTCAGGAAATGGGTGACTTATAAAAATTTAATCACATCATCTGTGATTAAACGATGACACTTTTCTACTTCTTTTCCAATGTGTATCACTTTTATTTCCTTTTCTTGTCTTATTCTAAGTAGAGCTTCCAGGATGATGTTCCAGTCTTAGAGGGTAAATGTGCCTTGTTCCTAATTTAAATAAGCAAATTTCTAGTCTCTGGACATACGTTTTATTTCTTTCTAAGATCACTAAGCAAGTGATCTACTACAGTATTCCCCTTTCTCTCTCTCTCCCTCCTTCTTTCCCCACCCTGTCCCCTTCCTGTCCTGTCCCTTCCCTTCCCTCCCTCTTCCCTTTCCCTTCTTTATCCTTTTCTCTTTTGATTCCCCCCTCTCTCCCTCCCTTCTTCCTTCTCCCTCCCTCCCTCCCTGCCTCCCTCCCTCCTTCCCTCTCTCCCTCCCTCCCTTCCTTTTTCCTATACAATCCATACTTTCTTTGAATTCTGTAAGTATCACAGGCTGCGTTGGTCTCACGATCTTCCTGCTTCTGCCTTCTGAGTGTTTAGGATTACTAAAGTGCACTGTGCCCAGCTCAGCGGTAACATTTTATGCAAAATAATATTAACTATTTTTTAAAATTTTAAAGTTCCTTAGTATATGCTTGCAGTTCATGCAGTTTACAGTCACATCTCGGGATGGTTCAGGTACATACTGCAGCTTGTTTCTTTTTTAAAAAATCTACTTTCCCTTCTCTCTTCCTGTCTCCCTCCCACATCCTCCAATTCCCCCATCTCATTTTTCATTCTTGTTGCTATTATTCATCGTAGCTCACGTCATAGTACATAACATTTACAGTAAGCAAGGTTTCCAGGTTCCTCTACATGGCACATCTTTATTTTCACTTATTTCCCCTCCTCATCAGCCTCGACCCTCATGCTTTTCCTCATAGACCACTTTCTTATTCCAGGAGATCCAGCCCCTTGTCCCTGTCTATCTAGCCTTTATTTTTCTCTTTGTTTGTACTTTGCCTCCCTCAAATGGGAGATGCTATATGGCATTTAGTTTTGTGTGTCTAGTTCATTTCACTCAAAATATTTTCCAAGTGTATCCATTTTCTCATAGATGCCTCATATACGCCATTCTTCACAGCCAAGTATTTAGAGACACCGCATTTTCTTTCTCCATTTATCTGCTGATGGGTGCGCAGACTGCTTCCAGGATGTAGTTAGCATGAATTGTGCTACTCTGAACATCGATATGCAGCAGCGCGCTGGTGTGAGCTCTTTGGGGAAGACACCTAGCAGGGGATAGCAGGGCTACGGAAGTTTTAATTCCACTTAAGGAAAGGACATTAACTTTCTAAAAGCTACTTCTAGATAGTGATGAGGTTTTCAGTTGACCAAAGAGAATATATTAATCTCTCTTCAAACTACTGCATATTAGTATTCTATCCACTTCAGTTTTAAGAATTGAAAAATGGAAATCAGAAAACAAAGTCATTTTGACTTCTTTCTTTAAAGAGAATAAAAATTAGTAAAAAATAAGACACCTTAGAAACAATAGAGAATTTCCCTAAACAAAATGACAAGAGTTCTACAATGGTTGCTATATTGTCTATTGTTGTCTTCAAATTAGTTGTTCAGATTACAAGATATAAACATGCAAAATTAATCAAAAATTTATCAAAGAAAGAAAGGAAAGATAAAAAGAAGCAAGAACTTAAGCATTAACTCCTCCTTTCAATAGACCAGTAGAAATCAGCAGTATAACTATCTAAGCTATGTCGTGGATAAACAGATGCAACATTTCCTTTCCTATGCTACTGTGAAAAATTATAAAATAAGCAGAACAAAACTGATAGCACCCTTGAGGTACTAAGAAGCTGCGCTTACACTGTAGTGCAGACCATGTCAAATGGGAATGCGCCATCCACTGCGCACAGAGCACCTGTCAGGCAGTGACCGCTCACTCTTAGGACCCTTCTGGTTGCTACTGGTGAAAGTTAATCAGGGAGGAGGAAGGGAGGATGGAAAATTTCAATGGAAACACCTGCCTACTTTGGGAGAATTTAATTTAAAAAGGCTTTAAAAATGAAATCTGGAAAGAGTAAAAACATGAAGTCATTTAACGAGCTGGACACAAAGAACAATGGCCAGAAGCCACGTACTGGCTATGCTTCTTACTCGTTGTATGACTCTAAGTCAGCCCGCTCTAAAATGAAGCACTCAGCATAAAAATCTCCTTCTGTATCTATTAATCTTATAGTCACTGTTGGTCCTTAACTTGGGCATGTGCGGTACTGCTCCAAATCTTAGAAAAAGTCTTGGTTTTTATAAAGGTTTATGGAAATCTAAGCAAGTACGTACTCTTTGACATAAATAAAGCACTCTTTACATGCAAGATCCATTTAAAAGCTTCATCAGAAGATAAGACTTGTTCCCCTCAACCCAATGAATAAACATTCCCTAATGTTTATCATTAAGGTAAATAGCAAGTCAGAACGGATAGCATTTATAGCCAGTATTATTAAAAATGGTAGAAATCCAGACCATTTAGACTTGGATTCACTTCAAATTTGTTAACTTTGAACACAAAGAAACTGAAAAAGTTATCATCTTGATTAGATAAGGATTTCTTCAACTAACCAACAGACATTCATTAAATTCCTGCTATGGTTGAGTTCTCTGGAACTCCAGAGATATATTTCGCAGAAGAATCTTTGACACGAACTGGGTATGATGGTGCACACTTGTAATCCAAGCACTGGAGAGGCTGAGGCAGGAGGATCAATGCAAGCCAGAACCACATAGCAAGATGCAATCTCAAAAAATAAACAAACAAGACTCTGACATAAGAGAGTTTACATCTTAACTGTGGAATGAATATGTATGAAAATGTGTAACTTGTGCTTTTACCTCAATCCTACCAATGCATCGTCTGTTCCTTCAGCTTTCATTTAAATCAACCTGTTCTATTAGGCATCTCTGACCTCTCACTTTTCACTTGCCTCAGAACATGTTTGCGTTGTTACTATCTAAGAACAGCTGCCCTTTTTTCCTCTGCCTGCAGCTGAGGTACAGTCCCTTCTCTTCCCATCTAGACACGTTTCTTATAACAGTTATCATCTTTCCCATAGCAGCTTTGCTTCTGACTCTAAATTTGACAGGAGATGGCTTGGCTAAATGTTACCCTGGCCACCACACTGCTCCAACTCTTGGGCACTAACGTTGACAGTGCGGCTCAGTAAAGACTGAAGCCCTTTTCCATTGACCTCTGTGAGCTTACTTGCTTCTTACCTTAAATAATTCATTTTTGGGTATATTCATAGATCTATGTATTGATATTTCTTAGGATTTTGTTCTGGGGCTCACAAGACTACTATTTCTCAGTATATTCTTTTAGTTAGTAGTATATGTTTGCAGTACACAGTGCTTACATTTCCTGTGGGTAGCTGGTACATGTACATAACACGTCTTGATTCGTTTTCTAATCTCCTCCTCCTCTCTCTGCCCTTTCTTGATCTGTTGATTCATTCCCATTTGTGAAAGATGTACCTCTATTTATCTTTTATTTTGTTCTTTATTCACATTTTGGGTTTCTCATATAAGAGAAACCATGTGATATCTAAGCTTGTGTTTTGATTCATTAAACTTAACACTATGGACTCTAGGTGCATCCATTTTCCTACAAATTCCCCAAGTTTATCTCATTTTATAGCAGAGTAGTATTCCATTACTTATCCACCACATGTTCTTTATAGCAGAGTAATGTTCCATTGTTTATGCACCACAGTTCTTTATCTAGTCTTTTTTTTTTTTTTTTTTTTGTATCAGAGATCAAACTCAGGACCTTGCATTTGCCAGGCAAGCACTTATTCCACTGAACTATCTCCCTGGCCTCTATCTAGTCATCTTTTGATAGACATATAGGCTGCACCCAAGATTTAACTCTTATGAATTGTACTGGTATAAATACGATTATGCATGTATGTTTCAGTGTTCACTAAAGAAACAGGTTCAATATAAGATATGTAAGTACATAAGGATTTACAGGATGAGCTTATATTGACTTCTACAGAATCAAGAGCAGAGGAATGAAAAAGTACTGTCTGGAAGCTGGAGATCCAAATGATCCAGTCAAAGGTGGCAGACCCATGGCTCACTGCAAGTCCTGAGTGAGTCCATAGAAGGATTTCAGAGTCTGTAGTGGAAGGCTGAGGAGTCTGTGCTGGGAGCCAGGAGAGATGCATCTAGGTGAAGACAGAGACTGGAGCTCCTGTGAAGAAACAGAAGAGAGACTTCCTTCTTTGCTCCTCTCTTTATTCCATTCAGTGCACAAGCCTACTGTTTGGTGCCATTCACACCCAGGTTGGGTATTTTCTTCAGTAAATCTTTCCAGCCAGAACTAGGTTAATCCAATCAGTTGGGCATTTCTTATTCAAGTTGACATAATAGTTAACTATCTCATTTCATCACTGTCCCATGATGACCTTAACTCTTTTGGGAGTCAAATAAAATTTCTAGTTCTCTTTGAGGATTCTTCATACTTACTTTCTCAGTGGTGGTACTCATTTATATAACATCTTCTTTGAGGTAATCTGATTTCACTCTTGGTGTGGTTCGTGATGTGTAGTAATTTATCCTGGAATCTAAACACCGGCATTATTTAAACAGAAAAATGTTCTAAACATTTATTTAATAAATTTCCACTTTTTAGTCAATCTTTAAATAAACAAAGTACAACTGACAATGCTGCAGTGACATGATCTGAATGGCCTGTTTACACATGGACTTCCGGTAATACCATCCTTGCTTCGTGACAGAGGCGAGTGCCAGAGATAACACACACAGAGTCATGGGTCCAGAATTAGGGCATGGCTTCTCATCTTCTGATGTCCTCTTCAGTCTCCTTCTCTAGAGTACTATTCCACAGGAATTTATTATAGAAGTCTTTCACTTTACTTTATTAAATCAATTCCTTAGTGTTTAACTTTTCTATTATAGATGGATTGTTTTCCTAATTTCTCAGTGGATTCATTATTGGTGTATGAAAATACTATTAATATTTTGGATCCTGCTACCTTGCTGAATTTATTATTTCTTGGAGTCTTTTGGTGAATTCTTTCCTGTCTCAGCCTACCCAACACTGGGATTATAGGCATGCACCACCATGCCCAATTTCAGTGGCCAGCACGACATCCCCAGGGTTCTGGGTACAGGATTGCATATAGTACTGGGGATTGAACTCAGATCCTTGCACATGACAGGCAGGTGCTTAGACCGCCAAGCTATCTCACCAGGCCCTAAGATGTTACCCATCCCTTCTACTATTTTACCACTTAAGGGAGAATATAATTCTTTTCTAAGGTGGGCATAAAAACATGCAGAGTCATTACCATAAACATTCTGCTGGATAGGTGGCCTGCTCCCTTTGTTAAGTATGTCCAGACTTTATCTTTACTTCCTAGGTGAGTATCCCAACTCCAAGGAGATGATTAAAATAAACTATAAGACTATACTGATGAGTTATGAAAGAGTTCACTGGCTCACAGTTTAACTCACCATTACATGAGAGCTGAGTGGCCCCTAAGCTATACTCTTAATGATTCTGGACGTGACACAAATTTTTGTAACAATGCCATTGAAGTCTCTTTAAAGGCTCTGTTAGGACCCCTATTAAATAAAAGTAAGGGTCCTATACAGAGGGCCAAGAACCATAGATATCAAGATGGCTATTTTGAGATATGGCATGGTTATCTATGGCTAACCCTCGTTTTAGGACATCTTAGTAGAAAGGCCCCCTTATGATGGGAATAACAACAAAAAAAATCTATTCCTATTCTCATTGGCCTAACTATACTAAATATTTGGTGTGTTGGGTGCCAACCGGTGGTCAACTTGTAACACCCAGATGAATTAAATCAGTATGATGCTTGGTGTGGGGGGCCCACATGAAGATTTTTGCCATCAGCATAAGAGAAAGAATGGGAGAAAAAGTAGGGCTGTTAGGGAAGCTGTTTGGAGAAATTGCTGGAAAACTGTTAGGGAGCTTTGGTTCTCTTGGGCTATTCTGCTGGAGGACTTTGTCATGCTGGCTTTCTTGGTGAACTTGGTTGCTCTCACTAGAGGAAGAGCTTGGGACCTCGTTGTTGAGAATGGCAACAGTTCACTTTCAGGGAGTTCTGGTCCTCATCTGGCTCTGGAGGGGAAGACAATGCACTGCTTAGTCTCCTGGAGAAGCTTGTTGTGTTGGCTTTTCTGATGGGAACTCAGTTTTCTTCATCCTCAGAAGAGCTTGCAACCTCACTGTTGCTGAGGATGGCTGTTGTACTTGTTGGGGAAACTCTGATTTCTACCTTGAGCATTGCTTACTAGCTCCAGTGAAGATCCCTCAGCCTGATAGCGCAGAGTCTTCATCCTTCTGGAACAGACATTTTAGCTTCTACCACGGAAGTTTGGGCCTTCTCAGTGCAAATCCATGAAGCAGAACGGCATAAGACATGGTTGTGGGCTCTAGCCCTCCAATTGGATTTGTGGGAGGTATTGCTATGAGCTCTAGGTCTTCAGCTGGACTCATGTAGGACATTATTGTGGGATCTAGGACCGCAGCTGGATTCTTTGTTCTTTTGTATGTAGACAGATTTCCTGTAGCAATTGCATATGATATTTTGGGTGACTATTAGAAAATGATTCTAGAAGGTGCTCGGGAGATAGCTCAGCGAAATAAGTGCTTGCCTGGCAAACACAATGTCATCAGTTTGATCCCTGGTACCACCAAAAATAAAATAAAATAAAAATTAAAAAAGAAAAGAATTTTATAAACTATGTGTCCTGTATTAAGTTGTTCTCTCTTGCAAAACCCCAAACTACAACACTTGGGATGGACACCCCAACCCCCAAACAATGTATACAGATAATAACCTTACAGGTTGAAGATTAGTTTGCAACAAAGTGGTTTAGTTGCCTTGGAATTAGATGGGAAGCTCCCAATGGTATGCATTGGTCCTTTGCAACCAATTTGGGGCCCTGGCTGCTCCTTGCATAAATAAGAAGAAACGTGCTGGAATTTGCCTGGTTAGAAGGCAGAAGTGTCAAAAATATTGAAAACCTGCAAACTTACCCTGCATATGGTATTGATGGTCTAGAAGTGTGTTTTGCTAGTAAGATCATTTGGCTTCTATTTTTATCACTAGGGTTAAAGGATGTCATGCAACACATTGAGGCCTTAACTGACTAGCCTTAAATGAGACTGATGCTGTTCACTCTCTTCTGAACGAAGAAATAAAATTAATGAGGTAAACCATCCTCCAAAATTTGATGACATTAAATATTCTAACAGCAGGACAAGGAGCAGGGTGGGGGGATACTTCGGCAATTTTAAAAGCTGGATGTTGTGTGCATATTCCTCATCTTTTTGTTAATGTCTCAATATCTATTAAAGATATTAGATGACAGATTGCTGACATGTCAAATTCTAGCATTCCCTGGACCTTCTCCTTATCCTCTTTATGGAAAGCTATTACTGGCTCCTCCTGGTGGAAAGCTTTGTTGGCTATACTTATTATCATCCTGTTGATTTTATTATTTGGCCCATGAACATTTATTTTTATGTTCTTGTCTCCTTCAAACTTAAATCTGTACATCTGTCCACCACAAGAACACCTGGCATCTATTGAAGGATTTTAGAAAGACCCTCTGAAGAGTATCTCTGACTGCTGATTAGAACTATGATCCTCTTCAGCTTGAAGGGGCCAGATCAATCTTTAACCATTGCCCCCCTCATGGCACTTAGGGATGCTTCTTCAGAGGGGAATCTTACAAATAGCTAAGTTAGGTAGCTAAGTGGGCAGTCAGGCAGGGCTGGGCTCTCAAGAGGTCAATACAGAAGACAGCTGTGGTTGGAGGACTATTCATTGAAGGCCAGGCTTGAAGAAAAAGAACTGCCCACTGGACATATTTTCCCTAGGGATGAATGGTAGTGATTGATATTCTAAGTAGGCATCAATCACCTTGGTGAGGAGCCAAACCTCCTCAACCTATCCCTTCCAGCAAAGTCCTTGTCTGCCCATGTGCACTCACTATGTGACTTGTTCTCCATTTGATCCTTATTTAATCCTTGTTATCCAAGTGACTATACTTGTGTATTTATTGTTCGATCATAGTTTAGTTCCACCTTACACCCTTCCTTTGATTTGCCATTGGATCAATATTACCTAAGTGACTATACTTGTAAGCTTATTGGTGGCCATAGTTCTGCCCCACTGTAAGCCTGTCTCATAGCTTTGCTCAATAAAATTTCCTTGAGAAGCCAGGTTGGTGGGCAACCCTAAGCCCCCTTTTGTCTCTCTCCACAGAAGCTTTCTTTTTCTCCATAAATTCTTCTTACTCTTAAAAATTGTCATTAGCTCAATTTCATTGTCTGTTATTGGGTTACTCAGGGGTTTTCTATCTTCTTGGTTTAGTTTTGATAATTCACATGTGTGAAGAAGTTAGTTAGTTTTGATTTCACAATTCAGTAGAGAACAGATTTTGAAGAAGTTACTAATAATATGGATTTCAGTGCTGTCTTTTGTGATTTCACCTTTTAAATTTATAATTGCATTGATATGAGTCTTTTTTTTTTTAGTAAGACTGAATAATATTTATTTATTTTGTTTCTTTCTTTCTTAATTTTTTTAGGTCAGGGTCTATAGGGTCTCACTACGTAGAATGGACTTGTAGTGATTCTCCTATTTCAGCCTCCCAGGTGCTGGGATTACTGGTGCACACCAGTAATTGAGGCAAGTCTTAACCATCATCTCAGCACACACCAGGGGCTGGGCCAGCACAGCAGGACAGGGATTGAACTCCAGCTTGTGTGCTCTGCCTAAGCAGGTGCTTTAGTATACTATTTTGTTTATTTTTGGTGAATTGTATCTTTGATTCATTGATTCTTTGTATTGATTTTTAAGTCTGAATTTCACTAATTTCTGCTCTGATCATTATAATTCCTTCCTTGTATGAGCTTTGGATTTGAATAGTTCTTGTTTCTCTGGCCTTTGAGGTGCATGGTTTGGTTATTTCCTTGAGGTCAGTCTGTTTTTCTGGTGTGGGCGTTCACAGCTATAAACTTTCCTCTGAGGATTGCTTTCATTGAGTCCTATAAGCTCTGGTATCCCTTATTTAAAATAGTAATATACTTTTTTATTGGCACACTTTAAAAATCCATATTGATCAGATGCATCATAGGGAATTTGCCTGCACATGACATACCTTGCTTCTTTCTTCCCAGTCCCTTCTCCTCCCTTGAACTCCTCTTCCCCTTATTTCCAAAAGCTTTATTTCCATTTTTTCTCTTTTTTTCTTGTCTTCTTATTTCAACATGTATGACTCACTGACTTTTCAAGAGTATATTGTTTACTCTCCATGTTTTGTGTAACTTGTGTGGTTCACTTTGGAAATGGTGTCAAGTGCTGCTGAGAGGAATATGTGCTCTGTTGTTGTGAGAAACACTGCAGCTATTATGAAGTGCACTTGCTTAAAGGTGTGGCTCTACTTTAGATATTTCTTTGTTGAATTTTGTCAAGCTGATCCGTTTGTGATAGTGGGTATTGTGGTCTACTATAATTTTCTTGAAAGTTTTCTGATCTTTTATTTTCAGTGGTAATTTTTTACCAAGTTGGATATGCAAGTGTTTGGTATATATGCAGTTATAATTACTATTTCTTCTTCTTTAATTGTGACTTGTTTAATTTGACTTTAATTGTGACTAGCTTTGCTTCTTTTCATTGGTTTCGGCTTGACATCCACCTTTTCTGAAAATAGTGTAACTTCTTCAGCTTCGTCTCAGTTTTCCATTTCACAGAGTATTGTTTTCAATCCTTTGATTTTAGTCTATAAATTTCTTTTTAGAGTAAATGTGTATATACAGCACACTGCTGGGTTTTATTTTTTGATTGATTCTGCCAATCTGTGTCTTTTGATTGGAGAGTAAATGTCATTCACATTGAGAGTTATTGTCGCAATATTGACATTCTTGAATTGTACTGTTTTCCTACTGTTGATTCTCTTTCTCCCCTTCCATTTAACTGCTCACTCACTCCACTAGATTTTTTGGCATTCTTGGCTTCATTGTTTTCTTGTAAGCTTATTCTTTACAATTTCTTGAAGTGGTATCTTGGTAGTCATGAGCTCCTTAGGATGTACTTTGCCATAGAAATACCTTCTTTTTCCTTCAATTTTGAAAGATAATTTTGCAGTCTGGATTGAGAGGGTTTTCTTTCTTTTTTTTTTTTTTTTTTTAGGTTTTAAAATACTTCCCTCATGATTTCCTGATCTGTAAGGTTTGTGTTGAGAAATCTGGCATAATGGATTTGTTTTTATAAGTGAATTGTTGCTTTTTCTCTAACAGCTTTTCATGTTTTGAATTTGTGTTGGAATTCTGAGCTTTTGACTATCATGTATCCAGGAAAAGTTTTCTTTTATGATCATGACTATTTGGAGCCTTATATGCTTTTCCTATAAGTATGTTAAATTTTTTCCTCATATCTGACAAATTTCTAGTCACTATTCCTGTAAATAGGTAATTTATGCCATTTGTTCTCTCTTCTTTTTTTTTTTTTTTTTCTCACTAATTCCAAATAGTCTCAGGGCCAGGGAGATAGCTCATGGGCATAAATGCCTGCCTGGCAGGCACAAGGTCCTGAGTTCAATCCCTGGTCCTGGAAAAAAAAATACCACTCGAAATAGTCTCAGATAAGTTTTTGTTGCATTATCTAGTAAATGTTGGATCTATTTACCATGTATCCTTGTAGTTTTTAAAGTAGAGAAGTACATGGCCATCTGTGTCAGCCCTATTTTCTAGATGTGATTCTCTCTCTTTACGTGGGTCACTTCTGCTGCCATACTTTCCTTAGTACCTTTGTTTTCTGTATTAACGTGTTGTCCATTTTTGTGGACCTTAATTTTTGCTAAAATGGTCATTAGTGTTTTTTAAACTTTTGTTTAGTTCAGCTAGATTTTTTTATTTTTCAGTTTAGGATGGTCTTGAATTCACTTTGTGGCCCAGTCTGGCCTCAAACTCTTGCTTCCACCTCCCAAGTTCTGTGATTACAGGCATGCACCACTATATCTGATATTGCTGAACTAGGTTCTTTTGTAGTGTCTTATATAAGCATGCCAATTATGTTGTTTGTTAAGTCAATTAAATATTTAATTATGCTTTCTTTGAGCTCATTGAACACCTTACTGATTTGCTTTCTTGTTTTCTCTTTTATAATTTCATGTAATTCAGCTATTTGTCTTTTGATTTTCTCATTTATGCTCCATGATTAACTCTAAGAGAGTTGGAAGTTTTAGGAGGCATTTTGTTGACTCATTTTTTCATGTTGTTTTTTGTGAGCATTGAGGGTTGATTATAGCAGAAAAACTTTGCTGCCACCATGGAGTTCTCCTTAGTTAGAATCTGCTTTCAAATGATGCATCTAAACCTGGCTACATCTAGGCTTTTATTTCTCTTTCTTAAGATCCAGCCAACTCTGTTATTTTGGGAATGAGGATGTGTAATATGATTGGCCCAGCACACAGTTCTTTGGAAATGAACTACAATATTTTTTTGACACAAATACAAAGCAGATATTAATATCTAACAAAAATCACTTAGCGACAAGGACTGTGCCACTCTGACAACTGCAATGAAATCTGGAAGAACAGTAGAGTCAAAGACAAATTGGATACTGACATAAAACATACAACTGTACTACTCTTAGCAATGGAAAAGAGATCTGCAATAATCATATAGACACAAAGACAATCCAAATATCAATGTACTATAAGTATCTACTAACTATAAAACTAGACCACTATTAAAAGAGCCAGGCATGGTGGTTCATACCTGTAGACCAAGAACTTGGGATATAGAGGCAAGACGATCACCATGAGTTCAGGTGCAGCTTGAGCTACAAAGTAAGCTCAAGGAAGTCTAATCTACAAGTGAGACCCTATCTCAAAAAAGAATT